>JANSTW010059434.1:0-11428 GCA_027564275.1 Diadocidia ferruginosa
TATCTAATTTTTGAATAAAGTGAACTAATAGAGAATATTTTGGTTTGTGTCAGTTTTTAAATTTTAAAATATAGTAATAGCAGCATCCCAGTTATACTGGGTGCTCTCGGACCGATTTTTTACTACTACAATTATATAAAAAATGGATTCGTATGATAAGAAAAACAACCAGAACATAATAACAAGAATTATCTAGCTTATGTCACTATACTAGATGTTTTTTAATCATAATCTATACCATACTGTCGCATAATGAACTATGCCGACGCCCCGAAAAATTAGGAGAAATCCTCTAGTTATCTCAATTCTCAAGAGGGCATATAGAAAGAAAATTTGCAAACATTTAAACGTTAGATGGCGTTGTTTGGAGGTAATAGTGTAAACTCTGTACAATTTTACCTTGTTGTTGCTTATTTAAACAAAAATAGTCCTTACAAGTAACTAATTTATCCTTTTGTTATTGATTTTTTCGGGTTCATACCACAATCTCCTTGTATATCTCTGAAAGATTACAAGGTATTTACTTTCAAGAGATGTTTTGAGAAAACTCCAACCAAGGGCTTCTTAATTATATACGTCAAATCTGGTACAATAACGAACTATATGCCTATATTAGCCAATATTTTTCCAAAGACTACGAAAATGAAACTTAGCAACTAACTAAAGGTTGATAATAAAACTCAATTATCAAAGATAATTTTTTTTTTAATTTCTTTATATACTATTTTCAATGCATTATTACATCAACTAAAGTACAAGCTGAAATATCGCCATTGTCATATTTCACAATAAATTCCAATTGGGCGGGAAGTCCTCCCAGAATCGGAGTTACGACTTCAATAGAACTATACACAACCAGAGCCTGTCCGGCCGATACTGGACACGAACCAACAATTAGAATATCACACAATACAAGTTCATCTGTTGGAAATTCGAATGTTAGGCCAAAAGCACGTCCATACATTTCCAAATGAAGATCGGTTGAGGCTGCGGCTGTATAAATAGGAAATACAATTTATATATTAAAATTTTTACAAATATTGAAAAATTTGCTTACATGAAATCCAATCTACTTGATAATTAAAGAAACTTCCATTTGAAACGTGGCATGGTGCAGTTGGACAATTTTCAACGTGAATAGCTAGTGGAGGTCTACCATTTTCACCTAAGTTTATAAAAATATTGTATTTTTACTTGCGATTTTATGACCAATATTTTGATTAACTTACAAGGAATAACTGCAACTCCAAAAACTAGTGCTGGAAAAACTGCAGCAGAAATTAGCAAAATAATATATCGTTGAAACATCTTACGAGACGATTTTGGTTTAAATACAAATAAACTTTATTTGCTCTAATTGTTTAATCTTATCGTGAATAAATATAATAATTATATATGTTGCATTTTTTGGAGCACTTCATACAATTTATCACCAAAATTTGGTTTATCAATATATTATTATTAATCAGAAAGTTTTCAAACATTTAGTACAGGTATATTAGCTTATATATTATTGTTTTGAGGCAACTTGCACAAATCTGACGAAAATAAATGAACTTGAAAAATATATAGAGACAAATAAAGACAGTATTTGTTGAATTGAAAATTATTTGCTTGATGTTTTGTAAATCTTATTTTTCTGTGAATGTATTTTTTCGGAGCAAATCCTAGCACCGAAAGTGCCTTGCACCGAATGTACCTAGAACCGAATTGCATAGCATCGAATTTCTTTTCACCGAATAGTCTTGCACTGAAAGTGCCTAGCACTGAAAGTGCCTAGCACCGAAAGTGCCTAGCACCAAATTGCCTAGCACCGAAATAACCGTCAGGTACTTTATATAGGGGTATCCCCTTACTAATGATTTTTTTCGGCCTCGTACCATATTCTCTCGGAGAGAATTTGAAGGAGTTTCGCAGTTACGCAGTTACGAACTCTCTCCGCAGCAATCGAACTTTCTAATATAATAATTAAAAAGTATATTCGCGAATGACGCATGAGACAAAAGTGTGAAAATATTCAGAAATCATTCGGGATTTTTCTATAGCGAACTAGAAATTCCCTCTATTATAGAGACCATTGTTTTAACTCACGACATTGAAACATGAACTATAGTGACTACTATCTGAATGATACTGATCATTATCGGTTCGATTAGTCGGAATAACTGGATGAATCTAGTTTGTGTTACTCTTTAATCTGATTACTGCGGTTTTATCAAGATAACCCGTTTTTTATAATGTGCAATGTTGTCATGTATCAGCAAATTGCATTGTTTGTAATTTTAGAAATAATCAGTAGCGATTTTTGCACTATATATGAGGACCACTCCACTATATAGTGTCATATAGATTGTCTAATAAATTTACGTGCAATTTTAATAATCAACAGTTGCGAAGTGTAATAGTCCAATTGTAAAAATTCCACGTCAGACCGATGATCGAACTCAAGAACTCCTATAGGAACAGGCTAATAAATCAAAAATAAATTTACCTAAAATATTATAGACCAGAGATTTGTAATTTTTTTAAATTTGAAAATAAAGAAAAAAATTTATCAAAACAATAAATAATTTATTTTAATGAAGTATTACATCTATCAAAGTACATGCTGAAATATCACCATTATCATAGCTCACAATAATTTCTATTTGTGCTGCAATGCCTCCTTGAAAGGCAGTTATAACTTCAAGAGAATTGTACACAACAATGGCTTGTCCGGCCGTCACTGGACACGAACCGACAATAAGAACGTCACAAATTTGAAGATCATCCGTTGGCAGTTCGAATGTTATACCAAAAGCATGTCCGAATATTTGCAAATGGAGATCATTTGATGCAGCGGCTATAAAGTTAAAGATTTATAAAATTAAAATAACTGCTCATATTGAAGTTGAAACGGATTCACATACATGTAATCCAATCTACTTGATAGTTAAAGAAACTTCCATTTGTAACGTGACATGGTGCTGTCGGACAATTTTCAATGTGTATAGCTAGTGGTGGTCTACCATTTTCACCTATTTATAAATAATGTTTTTTTTTTGGTTTTTCAAAAAGTTATAAAATAATTTACATGGCACAACTGGAACTCCAAAAACTACAGCTGGCAGAACTGCAACAGCAATAATCAAAATGATAAATCGTTGAAACATCTTACACGATATCACAATTTGTTCTAAGTAAAAAGTGAAGCAATGTGCAATCTTTATATTTTCTCTATAATTGCGTTTAATCTTATCATTCAAATTGATTAACAAAATTATTTAAAAAAAAATGTGCACATTTATATTAAGATTAGTATCTGTTTCATTTTTCTGGTACATAATACTATGAAAACAATTATATTTGATCAATCCTAATATTTAGTTACATAAGAAGATTTAATTTTCTCTTAGCTGCTTCAATTAATTTCATTTTATCGCTATATAGGAAATTTTTTTATCGGCTTTGTCAAATGATAACATACAATCTGATACAAATGTTCTTTTAATATTAACTCGAGTATAAGTTCACAACAGATCAATACAATTATAGCTTAGATAGTTAGGGCATGGTCAACTATAAACGCATATTTTAAGCGGGAGGTTTGTGGTTCGAGTCTACCAAACTTCATACAGATAATTTTTTTTAAGAATCAAGTAGATTTTAAAACTAATTCTAAAATATATTTGGTACCTTTATATAAATCGACAACTGCCAGGTGATAGACGCTCTACATATAGAAAAAAGAGATACGGTGTCACACCATACACCTATGACAATAAGTCGATTGTTTGTCATTTACTATAGGAAAAAAGAATAAGCAACATGGCGGATTGTAAATTTTCGAGCTTAACTAGCTTTGTTTACATTTTATCAATTTTCACTCTATTATTTTGACAGATAGATGTCGCAAATAAATTGTTCGCTCAAATCGGCAATACATGTGAAGTGAACAGCTTGCTCTATATACATAAGTGCCGAAAATATTAATAATTTATTTTTTTCAAGCTAGGGTGTTTTTAAATTAAATGTCCATTCTGAATGAATCTCTATTTCTTATGTGGTCAGTGGTCACACTTGGTGATTTTCTAAATTGTATATTGGTTTGAGGTATATGTGATAAGCACCAAAAGTTCGATTAAAACGCCTTTTAGCGGATTGAATTTATCTAATAAGGCATGATCACAGCCAAAACTAACAAGCAGACTATTCACCCCATACAAGAAAATAATCCTCTTTTTTTCGGGTGGACGTACGACTTTGAGGCTTTATAATACAAAGAAATAATAATATTTTTTAATAAATTTGTTTTCTAAAATGTTTGTTGAAATTTTAACTTTAATGTTAAAAAAAATTAAGTGTGTAAGTATAGCAGTTTTGCTAATATATTAGTATAATCATTCCAATGTTCGTCGTACGTCCATAGGGAAAATAGATTATTTTTATACATGGCGTGAAACCTCTGATAGTTAGTGTTCTCTGTGACCAAACTGTACTTACAACTATAATTGTTACAATTAATATGCAAATTTATTGATAAAATGATAACTTATATAATTATTATTTGTCAATGTGCAGTTTGCTCAGCCCATCCCATATTTCTACTAGTTTTATATATTATAATTATAATTTATAATGAATATAGTATAGTATAATATTACGCGATAAAAAACAAATACCTTTTATAATAAAAAAAACTATATTTATAATATCTTGCATATAAAATCTAAAACATTTATTAAACCAGTTTTATCAGCGTGAATAATTAAAAAAAAAACGTTTTAATTGATTTATTTTTTAACTATACAAAATATGGTTTTTACCTATACTTACTTAACTAAAAGATTAATATTTTAAATTATATATTTTCAGATAAAATATTAAACGAAATCAACGACAAGAACTTGAAAAAACACAATATGGACGAATCAAGTGAAAAACTGTTTGATTCACCGAATAATTTTGCTACAAGCTCACCATTATTTGGTCTGAGTATCAATGACAATGAGGCGAGCACTTGCTTTTACGATCAACCACACGCACTTAGAAGTCTTTCACCAGATCAACCATTTACCGTAAATAATGTAAACTCATTGCCTGCATTTGCACTGGGTCCATATCGTACAAGACATTTATCGTGTATATTGGAAAATTGGTCTGAATCAGATTCGTACAATTCCTTGCCACCGGAATTAACGAAAAAGACAGACGATTCATTTAATAGCTTAGAGCAAAAACCAAAGCCGTGGGAAGCCGAAGATGTGACAGAATACATAACGACATTAGATGAATCATGTATTTTAGACATCGAATCAGTTGAACAAATAGATCAAATAGCTAAGAAAGAGTCACAGCAAAATTTTTGGTCTTCTGAAAAATATGGCTCGCAATCTTCTGATCAACAGAAAAATTTGTCAAACAATGAAATTAGTGTGTTTGCAAATGTGCATCATGAAAATAGGGCCGATTCAATTGGATCACTATCGAACATTATGTTAACGTCTGGTGGTCCTGTAGAAAAGTATCCGAAAATTATGACCACATCTTGCTATGGTGCATTATCGAATAACTTTTTGGATAAAAGTTGTGAAAACTTTGATACGATAAAATCATGTGTCAGTACCGACGAACTTTTAAACCAAAGTAACGATGATTTTCTCTACCTAAATCCATTAATTAATAATCAAGCCAAATGCCGAAGTCCATTGCCCATGTCATTGAGTAATTCCATTGATGGATCAACATCAATGAATAATTCATTTTATGAGCTGAAATCAATGAATAATTCATTTTATGAACCGAAATCAATGAACAATTCATTCTATGAAACAAAATCAATGAATAATTCATTTTATGATCCAAAATCAATGCAATCATCGATTGATTTGAGCAACAACAAATCGAAAATAAACCCTTTGGAAATGTCGCAAGGCCCTGAGAAATTGGCAATTGACGATGGACTACCGCTGCTAAAAGAACTTGTGGAAAAAGGTAAGTAATGTAGGAGTTACATTTTTAGTAAAAATTAAATGTAAATGTTGGATAAGTACATTTTTGTTCATTTCACAAACACCCTATGTATTTTGGTCATAACATAAATATTTTAACACATAAATCATATTTTCTGTTCTGATTTTTGAGTTATACAAACTCTAGCTTTGCTACTGTATGTGAGGTAGTCAAAATTCCAGTTGTAATGTGGTATTGCACAATGAAAGTACAAAATTTTTGAAATTTTCTGGAAAATCTTGTACTTTTCGGTTATATTTATTACAATTTTTAAACATGTTGACATTTTCAATCATTTATAATTACACAAAACTTTTTTGCTATATGTTCCAATGTACAAAATTCCAGTTGTCGTGTATATATATATGTATAGCAGACGTATTAATGACGCACCTTATATATTTTATGCAAATTTTTAACTATTATGGAAAATACTTTAACAAATTTGATTATGCATTGCTTTGTTGATTTGTTTTGTCAACCTATAACCTATACGTCATCAGTCCGGCGATAAACATAATATATCTTAAATGCAATGTATTGGTTTTTCTCGACCGAAAACAATGTAAATATTTATGAAAATTTTCCAACCAAGACCGCTAAGCTGAAAAAAGTTGGAAAATTTCCATAAATATAATATATCTTACCTAATCATCCGAACCTTATTTTTAAACAATAGTGGCGTTTTTTTTATCCAATCCTTTTTTTGCCTATGGCTAATATAAACATTCTTTTTGTGTAACAAAAAATCTCATATAATTAGTCCCTATATATGTTATAGGCCCAGTGGAGACCGGTGATAAAAATTTCATGGGGGCAAATATACAAAAAATCGTTCCTTTTGTCTAAAAAGGAAGCATTCATTTGATTATTTTTAATTTTTTACAAAATAATAAATTGTATTGTAATATAAATTTGTACAATTAATAACTATTATATATGTAATAATAATAAAAATTAAGTCTTAAGTCACTAAAATATAAATGGGACATTACAAGCCCTTATTCGCTTATAAAAATCTAAAACTCGGACATATAAAAGCAACAATTTAAAATAAAGTGCCCAAAATCTTGTTGTTGGTTTGAGGTATAGTTAGTATAGTTAAACATAGTTAACTGTCGCGTTTTTTCCTGTCAAGATTGACTGTTCGAAAAAATGTTCGAAAAACCAACAGCTGTTGTTGGATCTGTATTTACTAATACTAATACAATATTTATTGTCAAAAGTGATGAATGCACAGCAAGGAGTTGTTAGTTGCTTCCCAATCGGAGAAATAATAAATGAAACAGCACACAGCTATATGCAAAAAAAGTGTGTTTGTTTTTTCTTTGTTCACTATACATAATTTTAGGCGGTTTGTGGAAAATTGTGAGCTTTTACATACAAAACGCAGATCTCATTTATTATTTATCAAATAAATATTATAAACAAATTATTAATTACGTTTCTTTTGCTTCTTTATTATATTTGAGGATATTTTAATTTGGTAATATTTTCCCCTATATTAAGCCTACATTTAGCACCGCCTCTGATTGTATAACTATTTACTATATATACAATAGAACATTAAACATTTTTATATATTATTTTTTAAACTACAAACGAATTAAATTTGATTTTCAAAAGGTTGCGTTTGGCAAAAGTTTGAATTGGAAACGCAATAACGTTAATTTGAATTCACTTTGTATAAAAGTATTTGCGAATTTCAAGTGGAAATTTTTAAAGTTCATAAATATACTACCTATATAAAAGGTTGGACTACAAAAACTACATAATATATGGCTTCTTATATATGAAATATTTAAACAGCTGAAAAAAACTAGTTTTTAAATATGTTTATCGTTTTCTATATATTATAAGCAAAAAGGAATGATCGATATGCATTTTATGCATATAGGTATATTATATTAATGACCAAGACTTACTTATGCATTTACCTATAAATTATATAGGTTTACCCAAATTATAATTTGTATAAAAACAAAAATGATTTTAATTAAATTATAATTGACAAATTAACTAGACCAGTTATTTTTTCAGCGATATAAATCTTAATACCTTAACATTTATATACAGAATTGCCGAAATGGGTCATGTATTGACATTAATTTAATTTACGATTATTCGCATGTTATTTCTTATTCTTATATACACAGAAATTTTATTGTATTAACCCATTTATGTCCAATATATTATATCACTTATTTTTTAATTTTCACTTCTCTTCTTTTTTTTAAGAAAAGTCCTACAGAAGAGGGTTTTTTATTATTATGATTCATGATAGCTCTCTGTTCTGGAGTGTCCTTAATAACCATAAGAATTTATATAATTCGATTTTATCTATATTTAAATTTAAAAAAATCAGTACAAGATTCGACAACCTTTTAGGTTCAATAAAAAAAAATTATTAATTATTATTAATTAAAAAAATATATTAAAGAAAAACTGTATCCACAAAAATTAAATAAATTTCATGGTCTCTGAATCTGTATGGATATAACATAGGCAACAATGGGTTAGCGCAAGTAATAAACTCAACGGCTCAACGTACAAATAATTAAGATGATAATTTTATGTCAGGTATCTGGTATATTATACGAAGTTAAAATGTGTAATATTGCACTTTGGTTAGTAATTATGTTTTTTTTTTTAAATACATTAACCACCGCAATATATAAATATTGTAATCTTATTTTGTAATGTATTTAAATGAAAGTATATTTAAATGAAAGTTAAAAATAAAAAAAAATAATTAAAAAATTAAGAAAATTGACAGTCAATATATATTCGCGAAGCTAAATTATCGATTATACAATTACAAAATGTAAAAATATTTATGCATTTTACGCATAATATTGTGAGAGATCAAGACTTTTTGATGTTACCCTGACATATTTGTATCCTTCAACTTTTGTACATAAGAAAAGTTTCATATATAATAATAATATGGGTGATAATCAACTGATCAATGATCATTTATCATTGATAGTTATATTAAAGTAGACTATTTTAATAAATATCGACTAACAATTATTAATATGGGTGATCAATGATCATTATAAGTCGTGAATTGACTAAAAATTTAATTATTTTTAATTTTCTCTATATAAAATACTTGCATTTTTTCTATAATAATAACAGAGAGAAAAGAAGCGGTAAAATTAATGAATTTTAGTTATCTGCAAAATTTTTTAAATGCACAACTATATTATTTTGGCAAATCAACGATCTTTTTTAATAAGAAAAAACACGCGTTTAGAAAGTTTTCTTATATGTATATTTGACCAAACATTCTGTACGATCCTCTTTCAAATGTGTTCCAATTGTGTTCCATAACATCAAATAATTTCTAGATGCGGGTTTAGAATTGACGAATATTATGAGAGAAGGGTTATTATATTATAAATCTAAATAATTTGGTAAAATCATGAAAGTGATTTATAAGTTACACTTTTTACGTATAGGTAAATAAACCTTTTATTTTCATCAACAAGGATTGGTTGATTTTATCAACCATCCTATACAGGCGATTTTTAAAGGGCTTGCTGGCAAATTAGTAATTAACGAAATAGTTATTATTAAGCAATTAAGACATTTTTGAGAATGATTATTTATTATATGAAATTTTCAAATTATTTTTAAAAGAAATATTTTACCTTTTTTCCAGTTTTTGGTTATTGCAAAGAAATTTACGTTGCGTTTTTGCCATTTGGATTAATTCAGTTAACATTTTAATTGCTAATTCGCATGGAGCATCCTCAGCAAATAATTCCTTTTACCTTTAGTCAAAAAATAGTTTAATAATATATTTCTAAAAAGGCTAATTTTAGTTAAAAAGAATAAAAAAAAATGGTTAAATAAATAATCTTGTAACACTTTGTGTTGTTCATGATTACAAAAGATGTTTTGTACCTAAAACATTATAAATTTTAAACAGCAGCAACAGCATGGTGCATATAGTTAATATTTTTTATTCTCGGTTAAACACGTTGTTTATTACTGTGCTTCACTATATACAATATATAGGTATATTTTGTATTGGAAAATCGCATACAAAAATACACACATAAATAATATAATGATTTTATAAAGTTAATAATAAAATTTGTAAGGTAAAATGCATTTATAATGATCATTCATCCATCGCGTATAGTATAGTATAAGGTGTATTTTCGTTCCATGTATGGTTTCATTTTTCATTATAAAAAAAACGTTTTTTTTAAATATGATTCCCACACTCATACTATATAATATTTATGTATTAAAGAGGAAAAAAAGAGTATTGAGTCTGGCATAATATACATACAGTGAGTAGTGAGATTACACGGATCTCGTAAACAAATTAGAACGTCCAGTGAAAAAACCTTTTTTATAACCTATAAATGTTTAATTTAAGAGGAATAAAAAGAACTTTATATTTAAGTAAGATTTAGACGTTAAAAATTTACTATTTTTTAGGAAAAAAAAGAAAGAGACAGCTTTATAGCAAAAAGTCTAAGTGCAAAGACTTTTTCTAACTATTTCCCCTCAATAACGATTTTTTTTTGAAGAACGAATATTTTACCCTCAATAGCGACTATTTCAAATCTTTGTTTTGTTTCATTCGAGTGTACACATTTTTGTATCTTATATTCTCTACTATATCTTTCTCTTTTTCATGATTTCTTGAAAAAGTCATCGTCTAACTGCTACTTTAGAAATTCTTAAGCGATGGCTGAAAATCATCTTAGTCTATCTAAATTTTTGGAAATTTTTAGAAAGTATTTCAAATTTTTTTAAATTACATCAACCAACATCTAAAAATCTTGATTTGAATTTAGAATTAATTTAAAAAAAAATTTAAATGTTATAAAATCTAAGATTTAGTTTATAAATTATTCTTATTTCCAATACAAGTGTATTGGCTATTTCATAATTTAAAAAATGCAGATAGACGGATATGCTTCCAAACTGTCAATATGCGTTTTAACATTTTTTTTCTATATTATTAAAATATTTCTAGAATCATCATCAAATTTGGATGTAAATTGGAAAGGCATTTTTTCGACAAATTAACCTCTATACCATTTATAATAAAAGAAAATGTAGCATTGTCCATGACAATAAGTGAAATAGGCATACTGCCAACATTCTCCTTTAAAAAAAGACAGTTCCAGGGACTGATGACAGAATTGAAAAAAAATTTGCGCGAGATAAAATATTATTATAGTGACTCTAAATCGTATTTTTATAACGAATAAACGATATATATGCGTCTAGGACCCATTATATTGAATATACAAATTTAATTTTTGTCTAGAAAATATTATTCGTATGCATATCCAGCTCCTCCCATTTGATAATTCGTTGTAACTGACGCTTAATCGTTTTTTCACAACGAATAAATGATATATGCGTCCAGAACCCATATTATACTGGATATACTAATTTGATTTTT
>JANSTW010059445.1:0-11427 GCA_027564275.1 Diadocidia ferruginosa
ATAAATAATTTATTTCTAACATAATTTAATTAACAATAAACTAACAAAAATTAATCGGACAATTGATTGGCATCAATACTTAGTCGAATACCCTTTTGCGTCAATAACTGCTTTACATCGCCGTGGCATTGATTCTACTAACTTTTGAATTAAACTCAATGCCAAGGAATTCCAATTTCGCTGTATGGCTTTATACAAATCGTCACGATTTCTAAAACATTGACCACGCAACATTCGCTCAACCTCACCCCATAGATTCTCTATAGGATTCAGATCAGGCGACTGCGGCGGCCAATTCAAAACCGTGACTCTATTATTTTCAAGCCAAGTTTTTACCGTTTTAGCGGTATGCTTTGGATCGTTATCATGTTGGAAAATCCAATTGGCAGGAAGAAATTCTCTTCCAAAAGGTACCATAGCAGTTTCCAAAATTTTTCTATACTGAAATTGATCCATTTTATCATGAATACGATAAAGCGGACCGACTCCTGACATAGAAAAACAACCCCATACCATCATATTACCTCCGCCAAATTTGACTGTTGGAGTAGTGTACTTGACGTTGTAACGCTGATTTACTGGGCGTCTTACATAACCCTTGCCATCATTATTGAATAAATTAAATTTGGATTCATCGGACCACAATACTTTAGCCCAGTCATTCACAGTCCAATTAATGTGTGTGCGAGCAAATTCAAGACGTTTCGCAACATTTGTCTTTGAGATCCATGGTTTTTTAGCAGGTTTTCTACCATTTAAGCCGGCATCAGTTAAACGACGTTGAATAGTTCTGGATGAAATATTAGTCAAGGAGAGCTCTTGTCTAATTTCGGGCGCTGTCATCCGAGGATTACTAATTGACAATCTTACTATTTTTCTATCAGTACTAAAAGTTTTTGTTGATTAATACAATACAATAAACTAGATGACTAAACTGAAGTTTGAACTTCTTAAAAAATTATACCGATGACTAGTAGACCTCTTTTTGCCTCCGGTTTTCAAAACTTTGGGTTCTCGAACACGCTTAAGAATCTTCGACACACTACCACGATTCATTTTCACATGATCTGCAATTTGCTGCATTGACCAATCTTCCTCATTCCGTAATCTTACAATTAGACTTTCTAATTTAGAATCAATTCTTGGAGGTGCCATTTTTTTATTAAATCAACAAATGAAAGATAAATGAATACAAAAATATATTTTTATGATAATATTATTTGATATTTTTCTTAAAAATAGTAGTGGAGAACAAATTCTATTGAGTTACAGGTACTTTCTAACGAATTTCAAGATTGATGCCAATCAATTGTCCGATTAATTTTTGTTAGTTTATTGTTAATTAAATTATGTTAGAAATAAATTATTTATAAAATACTTTTGTTTTATATGAAATTATAGAGTTTTTAATTCTCTATCGAATTATATATTTATTTATATGAAAAACGTTTAACTTATAATTTAGAATTTAATAATTATGATGCTTGCCACTATGATGCCAATCAATTGTCCGCCACTGTATATATGCAATAATTATTCACAAAAACCATAATAGTATTTGGTAAATTTTTACAGACAAGTATAACAATTAAAATAAAAACCATTACAATTTTAATTATTTCATTCTTTAAACTTCAAACTAGATATATTATACACAGGATAAAGATTAAGATATTTAAAACTTTATTACTCTTCTACTGTGTACAAACTAGCTGCAAATACAATATCACGTTTTATAGCAGCACTTGTTTCCTCCATACGCTCATAAAGTTCCGGATTTCCAACAATACGAGCTGCTTTACGAACGTCCTTAAGCACTTCGTCTAAACGTTGAATGCATCGCACAATTATACCTTCCTGAGCATCGGTTAATAAGACAATTTCGGAAAAGGGCTAAAATTCAATAGAAATTTTGTCATTTGCTGATATATTTGAAAAAGGGTTACCATGCCACTGGCCCATTGGTATATAGTTTCCATAAGACCGAAAGAGAGCTCAGTGGAAATAAATGTATGTATTCCAAAACTTTGTTGTACATTATCAATATTATTAGCCACTTCAATTAAATCTTCATGGAGCTGAAAATACATATTATTTTTAACCACGTATAGGATTCAATTAGTAAAATATATAAAAATTATTTCTAAAAATACATAATACACATTACTCGGTTAATTACATCAGCAGGAACTTGTGGTAATTGTCTTCTCTCTTCCTTTGGCATATCTTTTTCAATTTTGCTTTCATTTTTAATGCCATCTGATGTTTTCGAATTTTCAACATTTATAATTGAGCGATTTTGACTTTCTACACATGAATCCAAAACACTATCGTTTTGATTTTCGGCACTAATCACCCTCACATTTGATTGATTGTTAAAATTAATTTCTTCCAATGGTCCCTTTGAAGATGTTACTTTGCAGGTAAGCGGTGAAAGTAAAGCAGCGATTTCGGCACATGTCAGACCTTCGAATTTGTTTTCCAAAATCAATTCTGTTATTAATAACTCCTATAAATATGTAAGCCAAAACTAAACTACATCAAGTAATATAAATACACTTACTTGATGATTTATTTCACACGCTACTTTTCCTTTTAAACTAGTCATATTATTTTTGTCTACATAATCAAGTGCTTTAAGTACGTTGAGTCGATCCGCATAATCACGTGACATTAATAGTCCATCAGATGAAGTTTGAAATTTTAATAGTTTACGTCGCTCTTCTAATATAATCCGTTGCATAAACATTTTAAACTAGAACACATATTTTATAAGTAAACCTCATTAATTTGTTTATGTCTTTAATAACAAATTGTTTACTTTTTCGTTTCGCTTACAAAATATATTTCCAAAAAAAATTTATCCATAAAATTAATAAAATAGAAATACATAGAAATTTAATTGCAAAAAGTACCACTTACATGCTCTTCAAATTTTGGACAGAATTGACATTGAAAAACGTTTCGATTCATAATGTGAGCACGTAAATCTCTCACTTCAGTAATTCTCTTGTGAGCATTCATTTCATTATTCCTAAGCTCTTTGCCCAAAACATAAATTGGCTTTACACTACCCAAATCATCTTCATCAATCATACTACCTGGTGAAGGCATTGTATTCCAGCTAATTGCAAACCATCTCAGTTGCATTATTGTATTCCTAATTAAATTTGTTGGAGACCTATCTCTAAAAAAACTAGAAAATTACACATAACAAAAGAAAACTTTTAAGCAGCCAACGCATTTTTAGATAAGTCCAATTTTTTTTATAACTGTCACATAAAATAGACATTCAAATAGTCAGTGCTTGTATTTATAAAAAATTAAAAAACCTAATATTTTGGTGCTGACCATGGAACTCTTGAATAATTACTTCCGGATTACCAATTTTCACATTTTGTTTGCAAATTGCAGATAAAGTTTCTAAACCCATGTCTTCTAAAATATAAAATGAATGTCGGTCAAACAAAGCAGCTGCTGTAACATGCGCTGCATTTGGAGCTTCCACCCCTTCCAAACCATTAATTGCCATATGCTCAAGAATGCTTGACTCTATCTTCCATTTCCTATCCTAAATTTTTTTAATTTAGATTTTCCTTAACTAACCAAATAAAATAACAAAAAATTGCAATAATAACCTCTTCCGTAAAACAATTAAATTCTTTCATTTTTGTTGATACACTAGAAACAAATTCGCGATCAGAAGCAATAAGTAAGCTCATACGAACAATACCTTCTTCGTAATATTTTACCTAAGCAATAAAACAACCTTATTTAAAACCAATATAATTTGCCTATAAAAACCTGTAGTAATACAGCCAAGCGTCCAAACAATCCAAGCGGTGGATAATTAATTATCAAAATCCTCCCCAGATTAAGAAGTTTATTCACGCCATAATTGTTCACCATAGATGGCCAAAGCGCCCTAGTTTTAGTATAATAAAGTCGTAAATTTTCAAAGTAATCCTTAATTGAACCAACTTCAGTACTTTCAAGAGAACATACTGAGCAATCCAACTTAGGTAATTCTTCAATTTCTTCTAACAACTAAAATTAATACACAAAGTAATAAATAAATAATACTTAGGAAAGCAACATTTTTAATAAAATTATTAATTATTTTTTTAAATTTAACCTCATGAATTTTTTGCTTCCGAGTCGACAATAATCTTAGTGAATCACGTTCAACAAATGACCGTTGCAATATATCTTCAATTTTTAACTGTTCCACACGCAATAAATTAAGAATCATTCCGTAAGTGATGCGAAATCTTGATTCCAAATGAATTGGTTTACCCTAAAAAATATTTAAAAAAGAAAGAAAATTAAAAACTAAAAATTTACCATTAGCATGTTTGTAAGATATAATAATTCAGGACAATTTGGCCCTTTCGAGAGAATAATTACAGTACCCGTAGAATCAAGACCTCGTCTACCAGCTCTACCCGCCATCTAAATATTTTAATTAAATTTTTTTAAACAAATATACGTAAAAAAAATTGATGCAGTTCCTTATTACTAATTAATAATAAATAATAAGTGACATTATTTGTTAATTTAAAGATTTTAATAAATACTTGAACATATTCTGTAGAATTTAAAAACCGCCGTGTCGAGCCATCAAATTTTTCAATAGTATCAAACACCACTGTCCTCGCAGGCATATTTATACCCATAGCAAAAGTTTCAGTGGCAAACAAAATTTTTACATACCCTTTTTGAAAAAGAAGTTCGACTACTTCTTTAATAATTGGCAAAATACCAGAATGATGAACTGCAAATCCACGTTTGCAATGCTCTTGCATTAATAAAAGCTAAAAATAATGTAGAATGAATAAAAAATTATAAAGCTAATACATGACTCAAAGAAATATATACACATATAATATATTAATTTAACTTTAAAAATTAATTTTATAAAGAAATACAATACATGATCAAGACAAAATTCTTAACCTGTGGAAGATTTCTATCTGACCCCTTAAGCCGTTCGATACACTTCGTAAAAAATTTATGAATCTCAGATTTTTCTCTTGCGGTTGTCAAATCAATAGATGAAAGAAGATATGCTGTTTGATCACAGCGTTTTCTCGAAAACACAAATGCAACCATTGGCAAAAGATCCAAATTTTTTAGATGATCAATTAAATTAATATAAACATTTTTATCCTATAAAATTGTTATTGCCACAATAGCATAAAAGACAACACAAATTTAAGTTGAAAATTCAAATTAATTGTTCTTTTTATTTTTCTAAGTGTTATTACCAGTTAAAAATTCTATAAAATAATAGAAAATCAATAAACATTTAAGTTAATTTTGTACCTATATTAAAAAAAACTTACACTTCCATGAGCATATTGCCGTTTATCGGGAATATGTTTTTTAAACGACTTTGTCATAGAATTTTGCTTCGCCTCACAAGCCTTTTTATAACTAGAATAAAAATTAGCGTACAAAAAAACTTGACAATAAAAAAGTTAACAAACTTATGAGTTAAGAAATCGCCATCCTTGTTAAGGATTAAAAACATATCTTTTTTCGTCTTCCCATCTTTTCCAGTATACAAATAATGTTCTAAAGGAACAGGACGTTTGAGTGTTTGAATAACATTAATTTTACGATTTTTTATTCGACTAAAAATAGAATAATTATATGAAGTAAAAATTGTTCATTTTATAAAAAAAATTGAAAATTTATTATAAAATATAGTAAAAGCAAATCATTTTTTTAATAATCAAATTCAAAGTTTTCTTTTAAATTTAAAGCCTAATTATATCAAAATATTTACCCAACCCAATCTGCGAATTCTACACAATTTGGAACAGTTGCGCTAAGCATCACAATTTTAACATGTGATGGAAGCATAATAAGAATCTCTTCCCAAACATAACCTCTCTATAAAATTAATTATTACAATTTCAATAACGTCAAAATCTTCTTAATATAAAACATTAAAATAAAAACATAAGTGATTAATTTATACAAAAAAATATAAATATAGTTTTTAAAAAACTAAAACCGCTTCATCGTTGATGTAGTGAACTTCGTCAAAAATAACCCACTCCAGCTCTCGTATCATCTCGGAGCCATTGTAAATCATTGAACGCAAAATTTCAGTTGTCATAATGAGACAAAATGCATCTGTATTCAATTGAATATCACCAGTTACTAAACCAACATCTCCAAAAATCAATTTAAAATCGCGAAACTTTTGATTAGATAAAGCTTTAATTGGTGAAGTGTAAATTACTCTAAATATTTACAAAATAAAAGCTTTATAATCAAATATTACAAAAAATAATTTTTCTTAATTAATTATTTATTTTATAAAAAATAATACATTTTTATAAATATCATTTAATGTATCAATAAAAAGTTAACCATCTAAAGTTTCATTGCTAAAAAAGTTTACAAAAAACAAAACACCCTCTACTTAAAAAATAAAACAAAAATTTACCTGGTTTTATGGATTTTACATAACGCAATCGCATATTCAGCAACTACTGTCTTTCCTGCACTTGTATGTGCTGCTACAAAAACAGAACTACCGTCTTCCATAGATACAACAGCTTGCTGTTGAAAAGGATCTAATACAAACGGATACTAGAAAAAATTTCATATATATATATGTTTTAATAATATCAAAAATAAAAAATAATTTTAAAAATACCGTTTTTGCAAGAACCGGTTTTAATTCATCATATTTTGGTACTTCTTTTGAAACATCCAAGACATGAGCATGCACAAATTTATAATCAAAGTTTTCAATGACTTTTCTTTCACTTTTTTTTACAGCTCCTTTAAGACTAGGATCAATTTTTAATGAAATATAATCAGATATTGCTTCCTAAAATATAGGACATATAGCTCGTTATCATACTTAATACAAAAATAAAACAATTAAAATGCAAATAAAACTGTTAAAACATATAGCAAACCTCAAGAGCATCAATATCTACATCACATGAATCAGTATCAACAAGTGCCAATTTGTCCGTCTTAAAAAACAATCTTTTTAATAAGTGAAAGCAATAAAAAATATCCTTTTTAAATAAGCTGTAAGCCTAACCATTTGATTTTTTATAATAGATTTTGAATCTTTCTTAAATCCGTTCAGCTGATCATCTTTAGAAACTTTTTTCAAATCAAAAGCTGAATTGTTTGTGAAATTCAAACTATCAAAGACATCCATTAAACCCGTAGGCTCCAATTGACTTTTTGAACTTGTCCCTGCATCTTGACATTTTGATTCATTATTTAACGAAACAAGGTCTACTTCTGAAAGTTTCACCGCACTAGAATAACCAGGGAGAACATCAAGACTTTCTAAAAATCACATAAAACCATAGCATTTATTTTATTTACACTTAAAGTAAAAAGATTTTAGTAAAATTTAAATTTCTAATGTCAAAAAAATTGGTGATTTGACAAAAAAAAATACAAAATTGTTAAAAAAATAATTTTTAATAACAATACCTAAACAGTCCAGTATTTTGTTTTCCGTTTCGTCTTTGGTTTCATTTCGGTCAGATAAACGAAACATTTTTTCCATTTCCTCATCAAAACCACCTGGCAAAAATGGAACATTAGTAGAACTTCCTCTTAAACTATGGAAAGCTTTAGCATCTGGTGCCCTAGAATTCATTTAAGTGCAACAAAAAAAAACTTCAAAATTAATTCTTCATTTAAATTTAAAAAAAATAATATTGTTAAAAATGATATTTCTATTATTAAAAAATATTTCGCCATTAGACTTTATACTATTCAAAAATTACTAAATTAGTTAACGTTAAAATTCTAGTAAAAAATAATAAAAAAGGTTTTAGTTATAGAACTTTATCCCAAAATATAAAGTTAAGTATAGAAAAAAAATTACCTGCGAATCGACATAGACCTTTGAGCATTGCTTTCTTGATCGTTCTCGTCAATATAACGCTCATCAAAAGCCAATATTTCACCAGTTTCAGGCGAAAATATTGGTTGAAAGTATGACGAGTTACTTTGAGTAATACCAACAGAACTCATTAAGCTTAGCGGATCTTCATCAAAATTTTCAAAGCTAAAATAAATTATTTAAAGCAAAAAAAACCGCAATTAAAATAAAATTAAAATGTATCTTTTAAAAAATATAAATATTTCTATAAAGAATTTGTATATACCATAATAAATAAGCATATTGCAGTATAGGTTCTTAGTAATTATTAGAAGAAAAAAAAAACAAGATTACTTACAAAATTGTAAAGTTACAGAATTTGTAACTTGCAACAATTCTTTACAGAATTTATTATCGACAAAAATTATAATACTTACCAAAAAGTTTGACTTATATCATATTCAGGTGTGTTTTTTGATAAAAAATTTACTGCCAAATGTTTAAAAAGCTTTTCGGCCGCAGATTTAAGCTCAGATTGATCTAAAGCAGACATCTTTGGCGGTCTATAAAAATTGTATTATTTCAGTACCGAATAGTATTTAGAAAAATTTTAAAAAATAAGATTGCTTTTTTCAGGGTGTTCTTTTTAAGACTATATTTGCTGGGAAATGTAATAGCGAGAAATAGACTTTAACATGTAAGACAAATCAGATTAATTTATTAATAAAGTTTTAAGGAACGATCAAGAACCAAAAAATGGAAAAATATTTTTGATTTTGATTGTTTAATGCGAGTTGTTTATAGAAGTTTGATGTAAAAAACATTTTTTTTGTTCTGAAGGCTAATATTTTTATTTTTTTTAAATTTTATATACAATATATATATATATATATATAATGTAATCCTGTAGTTAATTTAAAACAATTTTAAAATTTTCTTTTATTAATAGTTTGGTGTAATTATTTATATTTATTTTTTAATATTTATTTTTCGACGTGCGTTTTTAGCATGATTGTATTTCATTAAATTTTTATACAATGTTTAATTATATTTTGTAACCCTCTAAAAGACTATAATATAGAATAATTAATAACTTTGATTATATATAAAAAATTAAAGTCTGCATTTAATTAAAAATGATAAGTTTAGACAATAAAAGCATATAAGATTGAAAACTTATTTGTTTTGAAAGTAAGTTTTGCAAATTTATTATTATTTTGATGATTTTCAAAGACAAAATTTTTATTGTCCCTTACTTTTGATAGTTCAAATAAAAACGCTTTAAAAGTTAAATATAAGGAATTCTACGTAAAAAAAGGTCTTCAAATTATTTTTCTATTTAAGCTGTTTAAAGTAACTTTTTAAATTACTTTTAATTTGATCTTTTCGCGCTGGCAATTAGTGATATAAAAGAAAAATGTCTTTAAAAAATTTCTTGTTAGTTAAATTTTGTTACCTTATAATAGATATTGAAAAAGTTATTTGATTAGTTTTTTTCTAAAAATAGAAACCTTGATAAAATGTTTTTTTTCGTATGAATATATACAATGTATTAATCTAAGTTTAAAAAATGTAAAAAATTAGTAGGATGATTAAAAAGTTGTTTTTTTTTTGCGAAAAGATAAGTGGGGTAAAAGGGTGGATCAGAAATAGTACTCACACATAAATCACAACTTTTTTAGTTTTAAAACATATTGCTTTGGTATTCTAAGAAAGACTTTATACTAGGTTATCCCATAAGTTTGTAAACACTTGCAAAAAATTAAATCTTTATGCAATTTTGAATTGTTTTTTGCGTTTATATTATTATAGTGATCTTTATCTGTGTATTTCAGATAGCAATCCGAAAGCTTGCAGATCACAGCAGAAAGTCGTGGAAAATGATGGCCTTTATTTTGAAGAATAGTTGTTTTTGTTTCTGTTATTATTTGGCGAGTTTCAATTTTTGCAAGTGTTTGCGAACTTTTGGGACAACATAGTATTACAATCTTTAAATTGTAAAATTTTCAATTTGAAAATTTAAGCTTGATTTTTCAAAATCTTTTTTTACTATTTTTTAATATGAATTTTAAAAAAATATGAAAAACTAATTAAAATATCCTTGGAATACCCTTTTAACAATTGTAAATCTTCTCATCTGATATAAAAAATTTGTAAGCTTTATATATTTATTGCTATGCGATATGCTACCGTTCATTTTTTCTATTTAGCAGCGATTAAGATTGTTTCAATAAATAATTAATTATAAACTTTATAATAATGTGTCAATTAAATTCAATTATCAAATAATAAAATAAATAATAATTTGTAATACTCAATAGTCTACGCTCAAATATGATTAGCTTATAATAAATAAGTTTGAGTAAATGTAATAAATAACTTTAAGCAAATATAATAAACCTATGTCTAACTAACTAAGCAATCAATCTCAATGTAAAAAAAGGAATTTAACCTGATGTCCAAGAACAAAGATAGACAAAGAACTGCGTACAAACGTAATACAAGTGCACAAGTCAGATTAAGACAAGACCCAAGACGTCGTGAATAGCGAGAGAATTCTTTAGAGCACCGAGAAGATTTTTCTTTTCGATGTAGCGAGCCAATTTAGCCTTTTATTTTTAGGATAATTTTGAATTTTAAAGAAATGGAAACATTGGCATTATGTAAATATTTTAAATGTAATTTTAATGAATTATTTTGTTGGACTCGCAAACGCGACAATTGCAGATAGATTTATTATTAAAAAATTTAATTTTGCAAATGTGATCCTTAAATTGTTGTGAAAAATTGGTTCAAATTATAAAATAACTTACAAAAAATTTTTTTTTACAGTGTTAATTTAACTAAATAAAAAAAAACACTCCACATAAAAACTAATTTTTTATAATAGAAATTGAATTTGCGTTAATTAAGAAAAAAAGAAAGTAATTCAATTTATTATTTATTATAAAAAACTTTATTTCATATGTTTATTAAATTATAATTAGAAATTGGTAATTTAATAAAAATAATTTAATTACTCAATCTAATCTTGTTTAATTCATTTCATACAAAGGTTAAAAATTGTATTTGTCATATTATTTTGGATTAAAATTTGTTTTTCCATGCGATTAAATTTTCTAAAAATAATAACAATTACCTATTTAAAATTTTTTTGTTGTAAAACAATAAAAATCGGATTATATAATTATAAGTAGAAATATTTTGCAAATTTTAATACGTACGTAATAAACTTAAAAAAAAATTTTTTGATGTAAGTGTAAATTTTTTTTGTATAAAAGTAAAAATGCTATAAAAAATAATTACACGTTACATTTTTCAACTTTTTTTTTATTGCTGTAAAATTTTATATTAAAAAAAAAATTTTTTTTTTTTTAAATTTTACGCAAAATATAAATTTAAAAAATTTGACTAAGAATCATTTTTATTTTATTATATAATTATGTTTTATCTGAATTATGACAAATACTTTAGTTAAAGTAAATGAAAAAAATTTGCTTTTAGGTTTAGACATAAAATAACATTTTAAAAATAAAGAAATATGTAATTTA
>JANSTW010059456.1:0-21566 GCA_027564275.1 Diadocidia ferruginosa
CCGATAAAATTTTGTCAGCAAATTTTGTCGGAGATTTTTGTCCCTATCGCACTTTTATATTTTTCTCGTATAAAAGGTACTTCTCGGTCTACTTTGCTGTATCAATATTTACATGGAAATCCACTCTTATTTGGCAACACAGCCTTATTATATTATTGGAGTCAGTGATGAATCGTCCAAACGGGCCATCACACTTTGCTGAGCGACATAATGGGGTCGTTCAATCATAAGTGTCGTTCATTTATGACCACCATAATCTAAATTCTATCCACTACAACCAATTTATGTTCCTTGTTTATGTTTACGTCTTGTCAGGTGGTGGCGGTCATATATTATATTGGCTAAATAAAATGAAAAATATAAAAGTTCATGTATTATTTTATATTATATACGGTACTTATACCCACAGTATAATAATAACCAGTATAGTAGCTTTTAAAAGATTCGCCTAATTTGAATAAGCTATGATTTCTTTCTAGAGGCAAAATTCTATTTTAGAAAATGACCGATAATATTTTTTGTTCATTGCAGAATTCTGATTGGGAAGATGGCCGACAATTTGGCAACAGATTTTGCTATTTGCAAAGACTTCGTATGGATTAGATTTTGCTTATACCTACATTATTTTAAACCAACCCAAAAAAAGACACCGCTCGCCACTGCAAATATAGCTTTGTATAAATTATGTGAATATATTATATAATAAATCTATAAAATTAATACGATAATTTTTTGTATTATTTACATGGTTATTGTAATTTGTAACTTATAATAATAATAATTACATCAAGTTCTACAAGATTTAATTATTTAAAAAATATCAATATCTTCACTCTTAATAACAGCAGAAGCCTAATACCGAATAAATTATTTAAACTCAAGTCTGAGTATAAAGAGCGCCAAAAATACAATATTATTAATTTAAAAAAAATGTTAAATATAACAAACTATTTTTTAATTTATTTTTTAACATCGGTAATTGGTATTCAAGCAGATATTGGTGACTTATCGAAAAAAAGTTTGTATAATAAATTTACTATTAACTGTCAAACTCATTGCCCTATATGTTTTGTCCTTTGACTCATCAGCATATATGAACATATAAAAGTCTCGCTAATCCCATTTTCATCAAGAAGCTTTATATGCCCATATATGCTGATGAGTCGATGGACGAAACGAACATGGCAAGAACTTGACTGATTTTTGAGACAATTTTAAACCCGAAAAAGGGATAACAATATTGTTCTGTATTTTCAAATTGTTGTTGTTGTATAGTTATTATCGATAGTGGCGTATTTAGGGGGGTTACAGGTAATAACCCTCCAATAATTTTTTTTTTTCAAAAACAAAATACATGCATATGACGCAAAAATAAAAGAAATACATGAGATATTACACATTTATACCAAATATGGCCAATTTCTCAATTCAAAGAAATTTTTTTAATTAATTTATAGTTATAATTTGGACCCAAAAATAGGTCGATTATAACAATAATTTTCTTAAATTTAAATGAAATTATTGCAATTTCGCTGAAATTGCAAACAATTCATTTAAATATTTGGCAATATCGATGATTGTTTTAAAGTTTTTTTATAATTTAAAATCAGTGGTGAACCGTCTTTACACCACAAAATTATGAAATAATAGACTGGCGTCCTTTCTTTGATTTTTTTTTAATAGAATGCGAAGAATACTCAAAGTTTGTCTATGCCGAAGAACATAGTCCTGTCCTGCATGTTGAGGCAACTAAAGAATCTGTTTCAAAATGCGGTATCGTTGAGGTTCCATTAATTATTGGCGGTGTGAAGGCATCTGCAAAAGAATTTCCGCATATGGTAAATAAATCCAATCAAACTAAAAAAAATTTCATTTGATGCGTAATTGTTGCGTAGGCTGTTATCGGATTCGGTAATAATGCAAATGAGAAAGAATTGGCATGGCATTGTGGTGGCACATTGATAAGTGAACAGTTCATTTTAACGGCGGCCCATTGTTTGGAACATGTAGACAAGTATTTTTTTATTTAGCTAATATTTTGTTTTAATTTTAATTATTTTTCAACGGATTTTTCTATACTAAAACTATTCTTTCAAATAACTTAGGGGCAATGCACAGCGCGTACGAATCGGGGCAATAAATTTGAAATCAATCGATCCGCAAATCGTTCAAGATATCAAAATAATCGAACGGATTTCTCATCCTGAATATGCGGCAAAAACTAAATACAATGACTTGGCACTGTTAAAGTTGGAGAAAAAAGTTCGCTTCAATGAAATGGTACGGCCGGCTTGCCTAAATACAGACAAACATTTCAAATGGACCCGATCGTTGGCAACCGGATTCGGACGGCTAGCATATGGTTGGTTTTTAAATTTAAAATTGGTTTTGAATATATGAGTGTTGTGTTGTAACGCATCAGGCTCTCGACCAATTTTTGTGTTATTAGTTTTAGGTATAAAACGTTATTTTTATTAAGGTATTATATATACGTTTCGTTAAATTTGATTAACCTCTTCAGTAGAATAAAATATTGAAGAGTTTAAAAAAATTATTATAAACAAAAATTGGTCGAGAGTCTATGTTAACACTTATAGCTTTTAACAACTAAACCCAAATTCTTTCTTGAATAGACGATACAGAAGGTAGTTCAGAACTAATGAAGGTACAGTTGAGCAACATTTCTGAAAAAGATTGTCAAGAATCGTACAAGGTTAGCTAAAAAAAACGAGTTAAAATTGTTTTTGAAAAATTACTTTTCCAGACAAATCGTGCAATAAGTGACGGTATTTTACCATCGCAATTTTGTGCAGGTGAAATGGCTGGCAAGAAGGATACGTGTCAGGGTGACTCAGGCGGCCCATTACAAGTAAATATAAATTTATAATTTTTTTCATTTGAAAAAAAAAATTTGGACTAAAATCCATTTTACCGGCGCTTTCAGCAGGAGCTTCCTGCCCCCCACCCTAATAATGTAGAACATTCCCTCGAGTCACCCCATATATTTTGTTAGTGGGGGAAACCACCCCCTAAGGCAGGGGAGCGGTTCAAAGTTTCAGATAAAAAACGTAAAAACTGAGATTGTGACGTCATTAGAAATAAAAACGCCCAATTTTTGGAGGTCAAAAAATGCAAATTTTTACTAAAATAGGGAAGGAAGGGGTGTGATATATCAAAATACGCGTATTTATCCTCTCCATCTATACTACAAATATGACGTCACAACCTCAATTTTTACGTTTTTTATCTGAAACTTTGAATTTAAAACTAAAAAATGAAGAATTAAAAAAAAACATATATAATTCCTACATCAAGCCCTAAATATACAAAAAAAACTGTCTCTATAGGTAGTCCTTGATAAACCCTACTGTATGTACAGCATAATTGGCATAACGTCGTTTGGCAAATTTTGCGGTTTCGAAAATTCACCGGGTGTCTATACGCGCGTCGCCCAATTTATCGATTGGATTGAGAGGCATGTATGGAAATAAGTAAAAATAAATAATTTTGTGTAAAATAATAAATGTTTTTATTTTGTTTTATTATATTATTTTATGGAACACACAGTGTTTTAAAAAAGAAAAAAATATCGCCCAACTTATCATCCACAAAATTCAACGTTTATTTTTCTAAAATGAAAAAGAAAATGTGTAAGATAATTTAAATTCTGAAAAAACAACCAATTTTATTTACCACCAATACCACCCATTAAATTGCCTAGCCCACTAGCAGCACCCTGTTGCAGTTGTCTCATCATGCTTTGCAGCCCGTTCATACCGCCCATCTGTTGTAGCATTCTTGGATCGAGCATTTTAGCCATTTGTTGATTCAGTTTAAGCATTTGTGTTGGATTGACATTTTTCGCCATATCACCACCCTTAAACAATCCCTTAATTCCTCCCATTTTCTTAACTACAGCTGCAAATTTCGTATACTGCGATATAAGATCTTTAACTTCACGTTCTGTAACACCTGATCCCTGTGACACGCGAATCGCACGCGACGGTTGTTTGCTAAATAATTTGGCGCCGTCACGATTATCAAGTTCTCCATCGGACATACTGTCCATCATTGTCATTAAACGTTTAATGCGAGCCATCGATTCTTGTTCACCGCCTTTGGTCATAAAATCTTGAGAAAATCCTGGTATCATTCCCTGTTAATAAATTCGTTATGATTTCTATTCGAAACGTAATAATTAGTTCTGCCCTACCATAATCTGTGAGAACGGTCCCATTTTCATGATATTTTGGAATTGCTCGTACATGTCGCGTATTGTGAATTGACCGTGTTTAATTTTCTCTAAGAGTTCTTCGTTGTCATCCAATTTTAATTCGTTTACCTTATCGATAAGTCCCTCAATGTCACCCATGCCCAACAATTTGCTAACGAATGGTTTTGTTTTAAACGGTTCCAAGTCGTCAATGTGTTCGCCTGTACCAATAAAGATGATTGGACTATTTGTTGCCGCCACACTGTTTTACCCAAAAACCTTCGATTAACACCTAAATTTATAAAACTAATTTTTAAAACATACGCTGAAAGTGCTCCGCCACCTTTGGCATGTCCATCTAATTTTGTTATAATGACCGAACCAATGTCAACTTTCTCTTTGAAGGCACGAGCCTGAGCCTCACAAGCCTGTCCGATTGTGGCATCCATTACGAATATTATGTTGTCTGGTTGCTGTAAACAATATTTTTTTTGTATTTGAGGGAATTTCATGAGATTCTTAAAGTTGCGTCATCATTCATGAATTTTGGCATTTTTTTAGAAAATTTAATTAATTTTTATGACATTTTTAAGGTTTTCACGAGATTTTCACAAGTGTTGATAGTTTTTCAAAAGATTCGCTTAAAGTTTTCATTTGATTTTGAATCGATTTTATGAGATTATATTAATTTTTACGAGATTTTTCATGAATTTCATAGAGTTTTTGAAGGTTTTTTTGAGATTTCGAAAAACATTCGTAATTTTTAATTGTTTATTATTCTTAAAGTTTTCCTTAGATGTTGAATATTTTTCTTTAGTTTTTCGTGACAATTTGAAGGTGAGAGACTTCGAGTGATTTTTAGGAACTTTTGATTTTTTTCTTGGAAAATTTTCATGAGAGTTCAAAATTTGGTTTCACGAGATTTCAAAGGTTCTCGCAAAATTTGGAATGGTATTGAATGATTTTTATGCACTTTCCTGCTTTTTAAGGTTTTTACGAGATTTCGAAGAATTTTCATAAGGGTTCAAATGTTTCACGAGATTTCGGAGAATTTTAATTAGATTTTAAAGGATTCAAAAGAGTTTAAAGATTTTACGAGGGTTTCACGAGATTTTGGAGAATTTTGATGAGATTTTCACAAGATTTCGAATGTTTTGTTTTGTTTTTTTAAGGTTTTCACGATATTTCGAAAAATTTTCATGAGATTTCAAAGATTTCACGAGATTTTAAAAGTTTTCACGAGATTTCGGAGAATTTTCATGAGATTTCAAAGGATTCACAAGAATTCAACAAAGGTTTTGCGAGAGGTTTTTACGAGATTTCGTAGAATATTCATGGGATTTCAAAGATTTTAAGAAGATTTCGATTTTTTTGTATGAAATTGTATACACTTTTCCCAATATTTCAGACAATTTTCATGACAGGTTAAAGGTTTCACGAGATTCGAAATGTTTTTACAGATTTCGTATAATTAATATGACGTTTTCTGTTTTTCGTATAAGGTTTTGATTTCAAAGAATTTTCTTGAGAGTTCAAAAGATTCACGAGATTTCGAAGATTTTAAAGGTTTTTCATGAGATTTTGAAGGTTTCTCGAGATTTCAAAGGTTTTCACAAGTATTCTTATGATTTTTATTACATTTTTCTGTTTTTTGTTTATGGTTTTCACAAGATTTCGGAATTTTTTCAATTTTCTTGAAAGTTCTAAGGATTCATGAGATTTTAAAGGTTTCGTATGATTGTTATGAAATTTTTCAGGTTATCACAAGATTTTGAACGATTTTCATGAGATTTGGTCGATTTTCTGAGACTAAACAAATGTGCATACTCTGCGATAAATTAAATTAAATTATTTATTTTAAAAAAAATTTGCACTTACTACAGCTGTTGCAACAGCCAACATCTCTTCAAATAGTGATTCTTCTTGTTTGTGACGACCACTTGTATCAACAATGATCATTTCGAAACCTTCTTTCTTAAACATCTCCACACCGTCCTGAGCAATAATAACCGGATCTATTTCAGTGTGACTAAAATTTTGATAATTAATTAAAAATTATCATTTAAATTAACCAGAAATAAAATTACCTTCCGTAAAACGGTATTCTGGCTTTGGTGGCATTCTGTTTGATCTGATCATAGGCACCCGCTCGGAATGTATCGGCACAAACTAAACTTGATTTCCAATTTTTCTTCTGATAATGATAGGCCAATTTGGTGCAAGTCGTTGTTTTACCCGATCCTTGTAGACCGACAAACATGATAATATTTGGGCGACCCTTTATCGGTTGGTATGGCTTAACGCCCGGATCAACCAATTTAACTAATTCCTTAAATACGGCCGATTGGATCATACGTCTCTTGTTCAAACCTCCAGCCATTTCTTCGAAATCAATAACAGCCCGAACATTTTCACGTAATTTTTTCACAAGTCGAATGTTTACATCAGCTTCAAGTAGCGCAGCACAAATTTCTTTGAGCATGGAATTTAATACCTGAAAAATGGATTGATCCGAAGAAAGATTTGTTTAGAAAAGAACACATTTTTCTCTAGGTCCTCGCTTACCTCTTCATTTATAACAGTCGCCTTGCTTAGCGAATGCAAGGCAGACGTAATCTTACGCCCCAAATCAGCTAAAACCATTTTTGAAGATTTGGGATCCTATGTAGTTTGCGCGATTCGATTAAATGTCACGTAGGATTAAAAGAACCAATTCATAAATCTAGCTAAATTTCCTGAACAAAAACGAAAAATAATTAAAACAAAACGACACGTCTAGCGAATTTGGAGATTGTCAAAAATTTGCTCTTTTTGTTGACGTTGACAGCTATTTTAATTTTACAAAATCTAGTACAATATATGTCAACACTTTGCGCGCACACCAAAACTTGCACAATCTAGTACCATTTTGTTTGTGTTTTTTTTAAACACGCGCACATCTAGTACACAATATGTCAGAACACTGCGCCGCAACCCTTTCACATTTCAATCTAGTACTACAATTTATTAGAGAATTTTTCTGTTGTTACGAATGTTTACTACAGAAAAGTGCAAAATCATTTAAAAATTAATTTTAATTCAATAAAATTAATTAATTAATATTACAAAATACAAATATTATAATGGCCGATAAGGATAAAGCTAAAGTTGATCTCTGTCTCCTGGAAGAAGATGATGAATTTGAAGAATTTCCAGCCGAAGGTAAATAATTTTGTAATCTCCGCTTTGGAAAACCGCAAAGACTGAATTTTTAAATATATTTATTTTTACAGATTGGACTGGCACCAAGGAAGACGAGGATGAGGTAAACGTTTGGGAAGATAATTGGGATGATGATAATGTTGAAGACGATTTCAATCAACAGCTGAAAATCCAATTGGACAATCAGAAAATTGATAAAAAATAAAAGAATATTCTAATTAAGTTAATTTAAAATTATTTTTATAAACCAAATTAACTATTTGGACGAATAAACAAATTGAATAAAAGATTCGCATTGCGTTGAGTTTTATTGTTTTGAAATTTTTAGGTTATGTTATTTTGTTTATATGGGAAGCGGGACGCTTCAGTAGATGTCTTTATCTACTTAGTCGCATTATATACCTATATTGTACAAAAAAGGGATTTTATGATCAAAGGACGAATAGTATATATAATCTATTACTGGTAATTAATATTATTAGATATATGATCTTCTTAATCTTAACTCCTAGACGCGCAGAGCATAAAAGATCCACAAATGTCCGCCATATCGAACTCTATTTTTGCCAATTCCTTGAGGTCACGCCATACCTCAGCTTTGGCGATGAAATATATACCCTGCACTAGGATAATAAGTATATTATGTGATGAAAAAAGCGCGGGCAAATTATGAAATTTATATATCTCTTGTATAAATTGACCCTAATCAAGGTCTGCAATGACAAACATCCACAAAATCACATGCGTTCAATAATGTGAGATCTTCAAAACATCAACAAATTTCCTCCAACGCACTCGATTTCTTGTCAACCCCTTTATCTTTGTAGTTATTTCCTTCGCAAATTGCGGATTCGGCTTCCTGCTGGTTTCAATAGTGGTGATCTTTCTAATTATTGCTTCATCGCACTCGATTTCTTGTCAGTGCCATTACTTCGTTGAAGTTCTTCCCTTCGCGAATTGCAGATTCGACTTCCTGCGGGTTCCAATAGTCGTAATCTTCCTAATTATTGCTTTAATGCTCTCGCAACTTCGATTTTATACGCTACACATCTTATGGTTGATGATTCAAATATATATTTACACCAAACTTAAATTTCAGAAATGCCCAAACAACAACGAATAAAACTTAAATTACATCACCCGAATCCATTGTTTGAACGTTGGTTAGAAGAATGGCTGCAATATGCAGAGGAAAAAAATTCCATGCGAAAATACGGTCTGGCCAAGGCTTTGGATTCTTTGCGAAAGTATCCGCTTCTGTTGCATAGTGGTCGGGATTGTTCAATTCTAGAAGGATTCGGTGCAAACACCTGCCATTTACTCGACAAAAAGCTAGCCTTGTTTCGATCTCAGAACCATCAGTCAGCTTTTTTAATGAACGAACAAGAACACAATGTTAGTGTACAGGAAGTTATACAAATTGTTCAAACGAAAATTGTACAAAAGCGGCGTAAACAGGAAGCTAAAAGCAATCCTGCAAAATTAGCCCTACTGGACCCTTTGGATAGTAAGATCCTGGCGCTTTACCGGAAATACGATAATTATGAAAATATTGAATCGGCTAAGGTTGCTGAGGTGGAGCCTAGGACTTCATCAAATAAAGACTTGACTAATTTAATTGCTAGGAAAACATTTCAGATTATTCTTTTGGTAGATACCCAGGAAACAATTGGGTAATGTAGTATTTGTTTAATTTCAAATTATCGACCTTAATGCCGAGCTTTTCTCTATAGCAAATCAAAACGAAGTCTGGACGCAACCGTGCAAGGTTTAACCGATAACAAAGTTCAATTTGAAATTCGTCGATTGAGTGTTGGTGATTTTCTGTGGATTTGTCGTTGCCAGCAAACGGGTCGAGAGGTTCTTTTGCCCTACATTGTGGAACGTAAACGGATGGATGATTTCGCCAGCAGTATACAGGATGGCCGGTTTAAAGAGCAAAAATTTCGTCTAAATCAATGTGGCCTGGAGAACATTGTCTATTTGATAGAGAATCGTGGCGCAAATCAACATTTGGGTTTGCCGTTACAAAATCTACTGCAAGCTGCCACCAATACCCAAATGCATAGTAAATTTTCGGTCAAATTTACCGATTCGCATGCCGGCTCTATGTTCTATCTATCCATTATGACCAATATATTAGTTAGGAAATACGAGGTAATCTAAAGGAATATTTTACTTATCGACCGAAACATCTCTTTAAGATTTCCAAAATGTTTTGTTTGGCGGTTAAATTAAATAATTAAATTATACTGCCAAGCTCGAAAACATTTTGGAAATCTTAATTAGGTAAGTTATAACATAGGAAGTTAAATTATTCTAATTATTATTTGCATTATTTCAGAATAGAGATTTAATCATCCGACAAAAGACTGCCACATCAGACGAATGCACCCAACTGTCGGTCATGGACTTTAACGAATTTAGTCAAAATTCAATTAAAATGAGAAATTTTACAATAAGCGATCAATTTCTGCGGCAATTGTTGCAGTTGAAAGGATTGTCGTTGGAAAAGGCCGTGGCTATCATTAGAATTTATCAAACGCCAAAAAGTCTATGCGATGCATATAGACACTGTGAAGACGTAGCTGAAGCAGAACTACTGTTGGCCAAATTAGAATTTGGAAAGTTTAAAAAATCCATTGGACCAGTTATAAGCAAAACCATTTACAATTTATATAATTTAAGGAAGTGTTAATGGCATTCATAAATATATTAATAATTATATCAATATTGTCTGTATTTTTAACCGCAATTTCTCTCGGTGTGCCTCAAGGATCTGTATGTATAAAATTTCAAAATCTTAAAAAACTAATTTATAAATTCCTTATTTTTTGTTTATGCGGTGTTGTCAAATGACATTCTATTCCTACTATACATTAGAGTGTTTGTGATATTGGAAGTTTTAGGAAAGCTAGTTTGGAATTCTTGTGTGCTACTCATAGCTAGAGCATACGATTATTTTCAATTGGATTGTTTTACAAAATTATAAACCTTGCGTCCTCCTAATGTATTTTCGTAATAAATAAATATAATATAAATAAAGGAAAGGACTACGCGATAACGATATCAAGACCCTAGCCAAGTAAAACATGACTAATTTTATGCTCTTTATCCTAGCCGGTCTGTGAATAGTACAATTTGTGTTTTCATTTTACGGTACAATATGAAAAGATTTCCGTTTTTATAAATACAAATTTACTCTTAAAATAATCTTATTCTAAACAGAACAACTACCCTAAGATATTCAGCTATCATCCGTCTTTAGTCCATAGAATCCACGAGCAAAGAGAAACTTTTCCGATGATTCAGATCGACTAGCCGCCGGTCGAATGATCTTAACACTCTTATAGAATCGTTTAATGTCTTTTTCTAATGTTGGCGCATCCCCGTTATCCCAAATCTTAACCAATAAGGATGCATTTTCGTCAGACATAATAGCTGCAAATCGTAAAACAGCATAGCAAAGATTTGTTATGTTCTCTGTGTCCAGCATACGTATGCCCGTGGCATTTGGCGCCATATCTGACAAAACGAAATTTACCTTTCGACCATTTAGAATTTCGCGAATCTTATCCTGAGATCTTTTCTGTGTAAAATCCGTATTTCCCAATAGTGTGGCTCCCTAAAAAGTATTTGAAAATTAAATATTCCCAAAATTATATAATTTCGACTTTTACCTCAATTGGATAAATCTGTAACAAATCACAACCGACCACAAAGCCTTTGGGTTGATTGACATTTTGGCCATTTGCATTTGTTTTAGCTACGGCTACCTGAGTCCATGAACCAGGTGCAGCTCCACAATCCAGTACAACATCTCCAGGCCGAAAAATCGAATACTTTTCATCAATCTCCAATAGTTTAAAGGCGCTTCGACATCTGGAATTTAGAATATACAGCTATAATGTTTCGAATCCTTTATTTTTAGGTTATATAGAATAAAACATTCCCGAAACTCTTACCGATAGTTAAGCATCTTAGCCTTTTCAACAAACGGATCAGCCAATTGTCGGGTCAGCCATCGTTGTGAACTTGTGCTACGTCCTTTTAAATTCTTTGGCACTTCCTTGGCAAATCTGATACTACAGATGTTTGTATGCAGTTTTCTTAGAATTGGTAATGATGTCATAATATATTGTTATTAGTATCTGAAAATAGTATATTGTCGACAATTATATAGTTAGGATCAACAAAATATTAATTATTGTAGGCCGAACTGCAACAATACGAATACGAAATCCTAGAAAAATTATACGGCTGCGGATGACATAACCTCAAATTTAGTTCCTCTTTAAATATAAATTATTTGAGATTAAGTTATTACAAGTGCTTGAACTCTATGGGATAGCAATCTTAACAAGAATTTTGATCATCGGAACGCTGCAAAATAATAAAATATGTTTACAAACTTTCAAAATCTAAGAAAATTATTTAAAAAAAAATGAAATTAATGGAAACGGAATTAGCGAGTGTTTATGTGTTGCGAACAGCTGATGCTTGACGCATATATTATGATTTTTTCTAAATTATTTGGACAACATAAACAAATCTAATATAACTAAATTAAAAAGTAATTAATAAATTAAACAAATATTTACAATTAATTTTTATTTCATATTTTATATACAAACAAAGACGCGATTCTTTATTTTAGAAGTGCCTGATGAATGGCGGGAAAATATTGCACGAATAAAGAAGTCCCAGAAATTTGTTAATTCAGATCACCTATAACTGCAAAAAATTATCTAAATTGATAACTTATAGATACTTTACCATCATAAATTAAGTATATAATGAAATAATAAAGATGCGAAGTTGGACAGATTCTCGAATATAGCCTTGCAAAGCCTGAAGCCATGAATCTATCTTGTCATTTATTGAAAATACTAAAAAAAATGAATTTTAGAGAATAATTAAAGGAATATATCGTATAAACTACAGTTAATATGGCTGAATCAGAACCAAACTCTGAGATTGTTCAATTTACATTGCAACAAACCTGCAGAACTTGCCTACAGAACATTACTGTCTACGACGGTGAGAATATGGTTGAGATTTTTGACGCTAAAAATTCCAAACAATCTTCAACACAACTTCTGCAGGATGGACTGTTAATGTTCAAATTACAAGTAAACTATCAATTTTCTTATCAATCCACATAATATATTAAAACTATCATTTTTATAGGTATCCCAGAATGATGGTCTGCCGCAGAAATTGTGCCACCAATGTTTGCAAAGATTTCGTAATATTTCAGCATTTCAAAAAATATGCCAACAATCTCAACACATTTTGCTGCAATATTTTATCCATTCTAAAACTTCAATTGACAATCCTACAGCTGAATCTCGACAGATCTGTGACGAAGAGAAAACAATTATAGACATACAAGTGGCTGAAGAATATTCAGCCGATTTTGAATTTTTCAATATTGAACATATTGCCACAGAAAATGTCCAATTTATTGATTCAAAAGTACAGGTATCTCTATTTATAGTTCCATGCGATTCTCTAATAGATCCCTTTTAATAATATTTGTAATATTTTAGATACAAGTCGTGGACCATCACCCCAACAAACCGACAAATCACATATTTGATCAAAATGAACTGACGCCCAATAGTCGTAGTGGTGGTGTTATTTTGGCGGGAGATAAAACAGTAGATAATCATAGCAATGATAATAACGATGATTTTATCGATACAGAATGTGATGAGGATAATTGGCAAGAAACTGCAGTACAAAATGAAAGAATTAGATCAAATGATGTTCGAAAAGACAAGGTCAATAAAACGGAATGTCATATTTGCGGAAAGGTTTATAAACGTGAGGTACGTGTCCGAATTTCTAGGGCAATTTCTATAAAATTTACAAAAAATTCTTTTGTAGGCTCTTCTGTTGCGTCACATTGCTTCACATAAAAGTAATGAGGCTGATAATACAACTGGCTGTGGTAAACGATTCTCGAAATCAAAGGCTATGCAACAACATCAGGCTATTGAAGAAGAGGTACAATTATTAGGGCGAAGCCCATTTTGGACTTCACGTTTTTCACATATGTCTCCTTATGTTCTTGTAAAAATAACAGACTTGTAATATGAAATTTTGAAAAAAAAAAATCAATTTTAATTAAAATAAATTGTAAATGCAAAAAATATTAGACAATATTTTAATATGTGGTGTGCCCTGTAGTCTTTCTTTTTAGAAAAAACATAAGGAGACAATATGGTGAAAAACTTGATAGTGTAAATTGGTTTTAGAATATCAATAGTATTTAAATTTTATTGAACAATTTGTTATATTATAGAATCTAAAATGTCGTTTTTGTAAGGAATTGTTTGAGAAAAAATGCGATTTAGAAGTGCATCTACAGCAGATGCACCCTCGGGATCGTCCACACATGTGTCCGGTGTGCAAGAAAACATTTCAAAGTGTCTCGAATCGTAATACACATTTGCAATCACATAATAAAGGTAAATGGGTTTAAAAAAAAATCTATTCTTGTAATACAAAAAAACAAACGTTTCGAGAGCGTAACCATAATCAGTATTAATTTCTAATCTAAAGTGAAATTAGAAATTGTATTTTAAAAGGACAAAAGTACCAGGGATTGGCACCTGTTCCAATGATGATCTTATCTTAAAAATATGGGTTAAACAGCGATGTTATAAAATCCATAAATATTTTTTTTAAAGTGGAATTCTTACTTTTGCTATTTAAATGCTGTAAAAGTGTCCATCATTGGAATAGGTGTCAAAACTCTGGTATCTTTATATTTGTATACGAGCGATAAGGTTTAAATAAATTTGTCTGATTAAGCGGGTATTCAAAATTAAATATTTTTTTATTAAATATTCTGTGATTGCTAAAATGTTAAATTTTTACTCCACACAGAAGGTTCATACAAATGCGACGTATGCGATCAGGGTTTCAAGAGCAAAGTCTATTTAAGTAAACATCGGAAATCAGTTCATACGGTCAGCATGCATGACTGTCCGCATTGTCTGCTGAAATTCGACAATGCCACCAAATACGAATATCACTTGAAATCACATGATCCAAATAAGAAATATAAATGCAAATATTGTGATAAATCGTTTCTGCAACATCATCACTTAGCCAATCACGAGCGAACGCATACAAATAATCGTCCCTATCTATGTAACATATGTGGAAAAGGTATACAGTGTGACAGTTTTAAAATTATTATTTATCTAATTTCTGTTTATTTGCAGACTTTAAGCAGGAATGTAACTTTAAATTACATTTGAAAACACACAGTGGAATAAGGCCATACGTTTGTAGCGTATGTGGTAAAGGTGGGTACAATATGCAGGTCATATATTAGATAAAAACTTATTATAACCCTTTACAGACTTTATACAACGAAATTCTTTCGTCATGCATATGCGAAGACATTCTGGTGCTCGGCCCTATCAGTGTGAAATGTGTGGAAAGGGTAAAATAGCAGATTTGTTTTCCTGGATTTAGGGTATTGAAAGATATTTTTTTTAGGTTTTATACAAAAATCATCTCTAACCGTTCATTTGCGCACTCATACCGGTGAACGTCCCTATAAATGTGATTCGTGTGATAAGGCCTTTGTACAAGCACAACAATTACGTTATCATCGATATTCAGCACATGGTGGACCGGCCATAATAAAAAAAGAACAACCCGCAAAACCTTCATCGAATGGTCGCATCTATCCATATTGTTGCCCAATTTGTAATAAAGGCTTTAAATTACCTCCATCCCTATCAAATCATATGAAAATCCATAATGAAGTACGAAAACACGTATGCACTCAGTGTGGCAATTCGTTTAAGCGTGCCGAACATTTACGAATTCACATCAATGCGGTACATTTGAAACAAAAACCGTATGCCTGTACAGTGTGTAGTAAGACATTCTCACAGGCCGGCGATCGAAACATTCACATGCGACGTCATACTGGCGAAAAACCTCACCAGTGTCCACATTGTCAGAAATGTTTTCGACTGTTGAAGGCACAACGTGCTCACATTCGAATACATACGGGTGAGAAACCGTACGTTTGTGAATTTTGTCAAGCGAGCTTTATGACCTATACAGCATTGGCAAGTAAGTTTAGGATTTATCTCTTAATATTATCGGTCAAAATTAATTATTTTTCCCTATAAAAGCCCATACAATAAAACATGAAATTGCACAGAGAACACTGAATGCTGCAACTGTACTTAACGATCTAAAAGAGGACAAAGCCGACACTAATAATGAACAAACTTCTGAAACCTTAATAGCAATTACAGTGGAAGATGTGAAGCCATCATTTTTAACATTAGGCACCACAAATATATCAGCTACAGCCGACGATTCGGTTATTTCTACAGTTAATTTATAGAGATTTAATTTGACTGTGTACGTTTCATTTGATTTAGAATACAAATTATTAGGCTACCATATATAATTTTTTAAAGAAGTGCCTTAAGATTTTAAATTATACAAAGTAAAGAAACAGTACTTTTTAGCATGATCTCATCTTCTTCTCCTCCACTACTGCTGACAATATTTTCGTGACTATAACCGAATTAATTTACCCGATTTATATAATAACACACTCGCTCTACCATATGGAATGATATTTTTCTGAATTTGAATTTGTTCTGTCCATCCGACTGTCCGTCTGTCAGTTCAACTATTTATCTGTCCGATCAACTGTCTGCCTGATAATATGTATGTAAGAACATCTGCTTGTCCATACATAAAATCATTTATATATTATGTAAATTTTATATAATGTTTTGTATGAATAAAGTAAATAATAATAATAAACAAATTTCCAAACTATCCCAAGGGATCACCATAAAGCAGTTCTTTATTATATTCATCTGTTGTTATAAGAAAAGTAACATTGTTGCCTCCGTTTGCCGGATTAAGATTATTTAAATTAAGGTTCTCAGCGGTATATTTTCCGAGAACTTCCTCAATATCTGTCATGGCCAAGCCACCAGCCAATGCGTCCATTGAATGCAAATGTTCCTGTATATGTTTATCAAATTTCGCAAATTTTTCAACCGATCCATACAGTAATGATGTAAAATGTAACCCATTTTCAATTTGATTGATCATTTTATTCTCAGTATTATATTTTGCAAGAATTTTTTCAATGTCTTCCATAGCCAAAAGACGCACCAGTGCATTCATTAAATGCAATTTTTCCTGTACATGTTCACCAAATTCTTCGGATGATGGTGTAAGACTTAACATATTTTCATTTGATGGAATAATAATTTTGTTGCATTCATACCGAAGCTGATCTTCGTCCATTTTGAGTATTGCTTCCTGAGGCGATAAAGTATCATCAGCTACGTCTTCTTTATTCTTGGCTTTGTACTTATTTATGAATTGCATTCGTTTAAAATGAATCCATGTAGTTTCATTTGCCAAGAATTTATTCCGAAATGTTTGAAATTGATTGGAAATTTCGTCGACTAATCAAACAATTTAGAATAAATTAATTAAATTAAAATAAAATTACGCGTACCTGTAACCTTATGAAATAATTTCTGTGAAAGTTGCTTCAATAGCTTCTGTTTGTCAAATTGCTGTGTTTGTGTTAAACAACCAGTTTTCCATAGCACAGGATGCTTATCAAAATAATCGATCATTTCTATTTCAGTTTCGGTGGTCCAACGGTTTTCTTCTACGGGTACTTAAAAGACATTATGTTTAATTTTAATCCCGTTCGGGTAGCTGTATAGTTTTTTACTAGCAAGCCTTTAGATGTATTAGTAGAAATGTGTTTAATAGCGAGTGGACTACTGTGTCGATGTACTCGCTATTACAATACAAACTTCACTACCATAAAGCCTTGCTAGTTTTTACCTATTTCTTCAGGAATAAATATTGATGGAATGACATTCGATTTTAGACGAACGTATCTATTGACGATCATACATTTTCCGTACGTCACCATGGATTGAAAATCGTTATCTCGAAAATGCCTGGTACATACGTACAATGTTTGGAAGGATTTAGTTTCCTGCGAAAGGTTTGGTATTGCTGCTAGCCATTCACTTCGCATAGATTGTGGAACTAAAAACAATTCTCTTTGTTGACTTTCTTGACGAACAGTCTTGCATCCAGGAACGATACATTTAGAGGGTTTCGGTTTTGGCATATCCCTTATATACTTGTTTTTAAATAAATTTTAGAAAATTCAGAATCTTAATAAAAAAATATTTGGACATAGGGCGTGTAATTAGTTAAATTAGTTAGATCAAAGTGTATACTTACAGCTGGATCAGTTCGTTCCACCATTTTCTCCTTAAAACGATTTGATCCCGGAAATATCGAAGGTACTGTATCTTTTTTTAATTTTGGATATTTTCTTATAAGTGAACCTTAAATATACAATAAAGAAAAATTAAAATAATTTTAACGTCCTTTAAAATCAATTTTCGTTGCTGTTTTCTCGTTCTATTGAAGATTCTTCAAAATGCAATTCGCAAACTTGAGATTTATTGGTAATTAAATTAAATATTCTAAAACTTATCCAATTAGTATTGCCAAACAGCTGTACTTTAATATAAATTTAATTTACCGCGGTAAACTTGATGAACTATCTTTAATAAACCAGACGACACGAATTTATTGTCAATATTTCAAAAACGGCTCCACAAAAATCGAAATATTTGCATTTTAGGCAAATGTGAGGTTATGTTGGATCACAAATCAAATGGATGATAAGTTTCCCTCTAAAAATAAAGAAATAAAATGTATTACAAGTACAATATTTTTATATTAATAATATAATTGCTTTATCTGTCGATTATATCCAATCTAAAGTATTTTGATTATAGTTTTTACTTACCTTTAAATAAAATAAAATAAATTGTCGACAGAATTGAAAAAATGATCTTTAGAATTTAGATATGTAAACATAGCTACAAGCTGAAGCTGCGTTGTCATAAATCTAGTACTTCTAGCTAGAAGTACAGAAATTTAAGGTTATGTTTTTGTTTGCCTTCAGAACAAAAATCTAGTACGTTTTTAGACCACTTCGATTTTTACTAAATTTATAAAGCTTGCCGCCATTTTTAATGTAAAGTTTAATATGTTTACCAAACATATATAATTTACACAATTATTATTAGTAATGTGAGTTATTTTCGTTCAAAAAATTATGTAAAATGTTGTGCCAAGTGTGTTGTATAAATTAGATATAAATAAAATCATTTGTTTGCTCGAGAAACACAAAAAAGGTGTGTTCTAACAAAGCGTTCTAGATGACTGTATAAAACGCTTTGGTATAATAATTTAACTTGGAGCATCTACACTTTAGCGCTTATATGATAAAAATTAGGCCAAATCCAACACTCCGTGTAGGTGAGGGGCAACAAACTATTTTTCCATATATTTGTTTGTAGGGAAGGGCGGGGCGGAGATAAAAAATTTTATTTAGTAGGTGTTAAATGAAAGGTAAACACTTGGAGCAGTTAGGCATACAATTTTTAAAGCCTAAGAAAAACAAACATAGCACAATGTACAGAGTCCAAAAAACCGCCCCCAAAACGCCCACTTTGTGTTAATTTTCTTTGCAGGGTGCTACCACCCCCTGCTAGGAGTCGCGAAAGGCCCCCATCCGTATCGTTAGCTTACCTACTGGGTGACGAGGAAAGAGCTTAAAAAATTGAATAGGGCATGTTAAACGTCAAAAATATATATGTATAATAGCAACAATGGCCGTCTTAATGTGAAAAAACAACAACAATTTACATTGATTTTTCACATTAGGCACTAGCGCCATGCTTTTATTGAACTAAAATTGAACATGCCCAATTGACGGTGCACCATGTACGTCACAATATTCGAATGTACAATTTATTAAAAATATTATATTTACAGGGTGATTCAATTAACGAGGTGTTTCCGTTAAAGGGATTATATGACTAATTTTGAGTAAAAAATCATATTACGGAGCGTACATAGTTTCATATTAACATAGTACAACGGTTTTAAATTTTGTTTTTTCTATTTTAGTAACATTTAAATATTTATTTTATGTTTAACATATAAATTAAAAAAAATGCATCACCTTCATTATTGTGTCCTTTACTCCAAAGCGGCGGAGCATAGAGACCATTTTATATGCTATTGTAAGTCTAAACAATAAATACAAGATAAAGCGGCGTATTATGGTCTTTGGGTGCCCTAGGCAAAACCAAAATTGGGGGCCCCTGACCAGGGTTGATTTGTATATCGACTGCCTAGTTCCAATACCTCGAACCAAACCATTTTTGCGAAATTTTATTTTTAATGTAATTTTATATGTCATCATTTTTTTACCAGAAATTTTATAATTTGGTGGCCTAGTCTATCGTTCCCTCTTCTGTTCGCAGACATGCAAATAAAATGTTCCTTCTAAGAAATCATTTAACCCCTCCTAGAAGCTGATGGGAGAACGATGGACTAAAAATCTGAGAACTAAAGTTGTAGATCTTGTCAAGACCTTTCATTTGAATTCACACAAGCCCTATAAATATTTATATTTCAATATTTTTCATACAAAAGATAAGCTCCTCCCATTTTGAAAGGGGGGGCTGATCCCACTTAAGTTTGCACTATAAAAATATTTAATTTGCCTACTCTTTCATTCTGTATAGATGTGAAATCACAATATTGAATTTTAAAACTTTTGCATACAAACTTTAAACTCCTCCCCTGCAAAAAGGGGGGTTTCCTCAAATAGTCGTATAATTTTTTGTCGGGGATGACTTTTTACAGGAAAAAGAGGGTACGGTCCTATTTGAAGCATATTCGCTATACTGCAGATTTGCCAAATACGCCTACTTTAATATATCACACATTCACACGACCCCTTTCCTCCCCCTATTTTTATAAACAATTGAGTTTTTTGATTTCTTAGGTTTATAACATAACCTTATGGTAAAGGGGTATGGAGCTCCGCTGAATGCGCCGGTACCGTGTTTTTTTTTCAGGGAGTACCGCAAGGATCTATCTTAGAAATAGAATTTTAAAGACAAATCATCTATTTTTATTACTTTTAATGTCAGCTCTTCATCATGGATCATTTTATTAATTCTATGTTATAATAACTTTATCTCTTAATATTTTTGATTAAGAGACTGATATTCTTACTATTAAAATTATAGTCATTCCTTATAGTATTAAAATTATAAGATAGTTTTTATTCTTTATATATATAAGTTTCTTATAAGTACACATTTATACTACCCACTATAATACAACTAGATATAACAGATATACAAAGGTCCTTATTAAAAATATTTCCTTCTATTTTTCTCTCTCGTTATATCTAGTTATAAATATTGTTGATTAGCAGAACATAAAATTATAAATAAAGTATGTTTTTTTTTATAAGTAGATTAAAAACGGAATGTTGTTGTCTGCATATAAGTGGTTGCAATTATAAAGAAAAATGTTTAGTTTAAATAAAAAATTAAATGTTAGTAAACACATCATGCAAAAGAAAATATTTTAATTAAAACACTATTTATAAGTAGAAAATATTTATAATTATATATTGAGCATTGATTTTCTACTTATACTAGATGTTTCACGTAGAAAAAAATCATATATTATCCAGGCGGCTATATATACATGTATATTGTATACGGCAGTAGCACAGCAAACCACATAACCTCAAATATTATATCAAATAAACTGTAGGTGTATTGTTTACATTAAAAAAAAAATATTTTTCTCTATAAATTTGTTTTACTCACTTTTTACGATTTAAAATCTATAGAATTGTATTTCCTTATATTTAGTTATTAATTTTTGCAATTCGGTTCAACAAACTTCGTATTGTAAAATGAAAAAAATACACCCGCTCTGTTATTTTGTGAGGTTAAAAATTTAAAAACGTCAGCTGCTACTATCGTATTAAAAGACAAATTTTCCATATAATATTTTGTATATATTGTATACTAGCGCCTCAAAGTACTTATAAGAGGCTGATTCGCAAAAGCAAGTGGGACTCTTATATAAGTCTTTCACCAGTAGTATGGACAACACAAGGGAGACGGCCAGGCTGATAAGGATCATGAAAAAAGACCATACTGCCAGGCTGAACTCGCTTAGGTTGCCTGATGGGTCCTTTACGGACACCAAAGAAGAAGCA
>JANSTW010059457.1:0-11424 GCA_027564275.1 Diadocidia ferruginosa
ACAAGTTATTTCTAAAATTTTTGTAAGAGATAATTATTGTTTACATTTTTTTAACTGAGACTTATCAAATAAACGTTATAGGAACAATTTACAGAAAAAGTAATTTTGTAATAAATTTGAAAATTTTAAGCCTTTTAAATATTAATAGACTAATATACTTTATAAAAATTTGTATTGGAAAGAATTTATGAAAATAAATATATTATAACAACTTAGGATGACAAAAATTTTATTCATATTCAAGAAACCTTAGAGAAGCAGTCAAAATTAGTACTTAATCCAATTATGGGTCTTTACTTATTTTTTCCATGGACTATTCATATACCATTAATTAACAGAGCATGGATTCATTTATTGGATATTCGAAATCGGTTTTGGAATTTTCTTGATCTTCAAATAGAAGTAAATTTAAACATTTGCAATCAATTAGTTTAATTATAATTTTTAGGAACACAAATTAAAAAAAAATGATGAATTGAAGTATGAAAAAAATGACTTCACTTATGCATACTTAATGGAAATGGAAATGCGACGTTTGAATAATAAGGATATGGGATATTTTAGGTATGTTGATATAAAATTGTTAGCTCTTTAAAAATACATCCTAAATTTCAATACTATTATTTCACAAGTTCATTTACAAAGTTATTTTCAGCTTAATTTTTTATAGCAATCAACAATTAAAAATGGTTTTACTTGATTTATTCTTTGCTGGAAGTGAAACTACAGTAAATACTATTAAATGGGGGATACTAATGCTTGTATTACATCCCGAAATACAAAAAAAGTGTCGTCAAGAAATACAAGAATATATTAAAATTAAGGGAATAATAAAAGAAAATGAATACTATAAATTGCGACTAAGCGATGCAAATCAACTTGTATATTTACAAGCTACAATATGTGTAAGAATACTTTAGAAAAATTACTTATTTTAGCTTATGACCTATAGTTTGTACATTATCAAATAAATGTTAAGATAATGTACAATATAATCTTAACATCAAATGAACCCATATTAACTTTCTAAGCTAGTTTAGCTTCAAATGTGAATTTTTTATTGTTGCAATCTTATATGAATTTGCTTTTAAAATACAGCAAAAAAAATGAATACAAAACATAAATTGCATTAATTTAGGAAATACAAAGAGTAGCTAATATTTTACCAATAAACTTATTACGAACATGCACAGAACCAGTCGATATTGATGCATTTCATTTTAAAGCTGGAACTATTATTTTACCACAGGTTTAATCATTTTCTTTTTATGGATTTACAAAATAAACATAATTAATTTTTTATTAATTGTACATAACCATTTATAATATATTATTTAGATTTCTATTGCAATGAATGATCCAAAATATTTTTTATCACCGAAATGTTTTATTCCTGAACGTTTTATTCAACATGTTGAAACTAATTCTGTGTATACCAAAAATACTAAAGATTATCAAAACAACAAAAAAATGAATGTTAAAATGGCACAAATCAACTCAGAAGTTCAAATTAAATTAGTAAAGTCAGAAGCTTTTTTACCATTTTCAATTGGTAAACGACAATGTCTAGGTGAATCAATGGCACAAGCAGAGCTTTTTCTTATGTTTAGCAATTTACTAGCAAATTTTCAATTTCAGTCTTATAATGAATTGCCCAATTTAGAAAGCAAATGTGAATTACATACAATAGGAAAAATATTGAAATATTGCAAACAACATCTAAAGAAGTATTTCAAAAAACTATTTTCAATAAACATATTATCGACATCAATAAGTCAATCTGAAAAATTTCTTAAAGCGAAAAAAGAAAGAATATTTGGCTTAACAGTTTCTCCAAAAAAATTTTCATGCGAAATTATACCATGATTTTATAAGGAATTATTTTGAAAAACTGGTTAAACCCTGTTTTAATAAAAAATATTTCTTTTCATTGATTTTTTTTAATGTCATATTACTTTTTTCTTAAAGTGAGATCTTGTAAAATTTTTGCATTAAAAATAACTATTTTTACAATGTTTTTTACTCATCGTAATTTAATGTAAACATTAAATTTCTTCTTTATCAGCAAAAATTTGTTTTTACTTTTATTAAGAAATCTAAAACCCTTTAAAATTAAGAAAGTGAAAAATTAGCACTTTTCTTTTCTAAAGCTTAAAACTCAATAGTTTTATAAGTCCTTGAATTTCCTTAAATAAAAGTGCTTGTTAATATTTGTTAATAAATTAATCGTAATTAATTTAACCTTTAAACTAGTCAATCAATTACAAATACTATGAAATCATCACTTGTAATTGGGTTTAATTAGTGGTGGTAGAAAAAGTTGGTTATTATTAATAAAAAATTACCGCGCAAAACCTGATATATTATGTGAAATGACAGAAAAAAACAAAATATCCTTTTTAATAGCAATTGTTTTTTGCACACATTTTTGCTTTTAATTCTCTTTTTTGAAATTTTATTTCTTAAAATCTTTCTTTTTAAAATATTTTTTATGTTTAATTTGCAAGCTAGCTTACTTTGTATTATAAGCTTGAATCAATTACATATGTAAGTAAAAATTTTTGAGGCTAATCATTCTTAAAAATTTTTTTACATTTTTTTTTCAAAATTAAACTACTATATTGATTCAAAAAAGAATTTTTTTTTTCTAACTTAGTTTATTATATTTGAAAGAAATAGTTATGTTACAATCGACATTATGAATCTTTTGTTGATGCTAAAAAATTAAATATTAAAATTTTATTATTTATCTAAATTTTTTATTTTTGAATGTAAATTTAACTGTTGCTATCAGCTGGTCTCGTGGTGTAGTGGTTATCACGTCTGCTTTACACGCAGAAGGTCGCCGGTTCGATCCCGGCCGAGATCATTTTTATACATTTTTTTAATGTACTAAATTTTCAACAAAATAATAAATGTATATTTTTTTTATTCTTATGTTAGTTTCAATATATTATTAAATAATAAAAGTTATATAAATTTTTTCGTAATAATTTCAATTTCTTCCGATAAATATTAATGTAATCAAAATTTAAGTAATATAAATTTGAATAATTAGAACCTAATTAAATTACTAAACAAAGCATAACGTAATCTTACTTTACATAGTTTAAATTCACTTAGATCCCGGATATACGATTTTGTTTATGACATACTATTTTCTACGAAATTTAAATTATTTTGCTTATATTTTATGATATAGCTTTTAAAAACACTTTACTTGAAAATTTATTTGATTTTTGTTTTCCCATTTCTCTTTGATTTTACTGTATTTGTACTTTAATATTTTTAAAGTTTGAATATATAAAATCGTGTTCAAAGGCTTATTTTAGCCTTCCACTGACCACTCTTAAAATAATTAACTGTGAAAAATATATTCTTTTTAAAAAACCATTTCAAATTTTTGCGCTAAAATGCTTTTATTTTGAAGCACAGTTTTTTTGTTGTAGCATGAAAAAACTTCAGTCAAGTGCTCATATTTAACTCCTCAAAGCTAATTAATTTGACTTTTATTTTTAAAGATTTCAACTTTTAATATAATTTTATGATGAACTTATCCAATACAATTTTCATCGGCGAATTTTTTGTTTTATTAATTTTTGTAATTTTAATTTCGCCAATTCAATGCGATGAAGATAAGTTTATGAAAACAGGAAAAGGTCAGAGGTTTTTAAATTATGTTATTACAATAATAAAAACAAAAAATTTTTATACAAAGTTTTAATCAAATATAGAATTTATTATATTATAGGAAATGAAAAAAACAGAAAATATAACTTTAAATTATATGTTGAGCTCTAGAAAATTAAAAAGCTAAATTTTAAGTGTATGTTCATTTTCATTATATAAATGAATGGACAAAAGTAAACTCCCGCTTGATATAAAATAAATTGCAAAAATACAACATCTATGATAAATATAATTTATTAATAAATCAAATATGAAACAAAGTTATGAACTTTAATTTTTTCAATTTTTTCAACATTTTTTTTTGTTTAAGTTTTGTAGTTTTATTAAAAATCACGTAAATAGCAATTATTGTTCTAACCAGGTTAAGCATGAATAAACACTGTTTATTCACATAAAAAGTTTAAAATAGTTATACCTTAGATTATTATTTATATCTTGAATATTAATATATTTTTAAAGTAGTTTTAGTATGTGAATGTGAACGCCTTTTTCGGCCTGTGTGTGGAAGTGATGCTCAGACTTATGATAATCAATGTCAATTGAATTGTTCACAAAATTTTAATCGTGGTTTGGTTATTAATTTTTTATTTATTTTAAAAATTTATAAATGTAGTATACATGCAAAAATATGGCTTTAATTTAATGTTTAGATTTGAAATTGGATTATACTGGTACATGTTGTCCATCAAAAGAATTGTGTTCCAATTACTTTGAACCTGTTTGTGACAATAAAGGTATAAAATATATTCAAATTTATTTATTCCTTAATTCTTAAGGCATAATATTCATAACAATTGTGAAACTAAATTTACATAAACAATAATTTATAGTAAACAAAGTGAAAATTTCATTAAGTTTGAACCATAAAGTTACAAACAAATTTATTTTGCCTTTAGTTTTTTCACTTTTAATATTTAAAAAAATTAATAATGTAAATCATGTTTTGTAATATTTTTAGACATTACATACACCAACGAATGCTTTTTTAACTATTGGAAATGTGTTGAACAAAAAAAAAACAACAAGCATTTAAAAATTGTTTTACGCGAAAAATGTGCTAATAAAAACATTGAAGAAGCAGGAAAAGAAAGTAATTTATCAAATACTCCAAAGGATATAACAAACGTGACTCAAAAACCAAACATTTTATTGAGTAAATTTCAAATATTAAAACAAAATAATAGTGAAAAACTTTGCAATTTTTTCTGTGATGAAAATATGGATCCATTGTGTGATAGTAATGGGCGATCCCACAAAAACTCTTGCAAGTAAATTTTTTTTAACTTTAAAGATATGTAAAAATAAATATTAGATTAATTTTAAAATAATAATTGAATTTAGTTTGTTTAACTATTGTTTTATTAGACAAAATAGTTAATAACATTTATAATTAACATGATAACAAACAACAATAATTTCTAAATTTAGATTTGAACTCGCAAATTGCCGTATTTTGTCGCGCAATTTGCCTGGTCTAGATATTATTCATTTTGGAGAATGCAATGAATTAAACAGTAAAAGAGCTACACCAAATGCAAATTTCAATATGAAAAAAATGAATTTGGAATCAACTAAAGTTTCTGTGTCTAATTTAGCAATGTCTCAAAATTCCACAATTTCTTTAGATAAAAAAAATGATTCAGAAAAAGAAATTGCAACAACGACTTATACTAGTATAATTTTAACTAGTACAAATACTTTCAACAGCGTTGATTTACCAGTGAGTTTTTGAACTTTGAAGTATTACATTTTTTCTTTGTGATTATATTAAAGAAGTAAATATATTTTTTAGTTTGCAGAAGATGATATTTTAAACATAACTTCTGTTAAAAACTTCTTACTTCCAACCGAAGTAGTACCTAATTTTGGACTTGTTGAATATTGTACAGAAGCTGATTGTGATCCCAATATATGGGATCCGGTTTGCGATTCAGAAAATGTAACTTACAGAAATGAATGTTTCTTTCGCATTAAGCTTTGCAAAATGAATTTAACTAGACAAAATGAACACAATAATATGACAGTTGAGTCACCAATAAAGATAATTCATCATGGAAGATGTGGTAACAAAGAACATGTAAGTTTAAAGCAATAATTATTTTTATTAGTTTTATAATTATTCTAAGCAACAAAATTGTGATAAGAACTTTTTAGGCACGACGACGAGAACCATTATCTGCCGCTAAATGGCACAATAATAATCAAAATATAGATACAAAAAGTGATAAAATATTAGCTGAGAATTTGTCTGGATGTTCAAAGCTTTGTAGTTTCGAGTCGGAACAAGAATTTATTCCAATTTGTGATAACTCAAATTATACACATCAAAGCGTTTGTTTATTTGCAATGTGGAACTGTGAACAAAAAGTGCATAATGAAGAACAGCGCGTTCTCGTCCACGTTGGCGCTTGTCACATTCTTTCACCAATTTTTAATTTATCTGCATGTTTTAATCATCTAAACAATGTTTTGAGTATTTATATTAAGGCTTTAATATTAAAGAAAGATTTTCATTTTAAAATATTTTTATATGTCAAAGATTTTATAGATAACTTGAAAATAGTTTAGAGCGAGATATGTCCATACAAATGTAGCAAACAGTACAAACCAGTTTGTGATACAAATGGTATTACACATCAAAACTTATGCACATTTCAAATGATGAACTGTTATCAAAGAAAAAAAGTAAATTTTTACTTTAATATTTTCCTTATAAATTGAGTGATGCTAGTTTGTAAAATTTTCCATTTTTTGCATAAGTTATATTTAATTTAAACTATTTCATCCTTTTTTATAGTTAATACTTTGTAGAAAGTTGAAAACCCAGGTTGGCTTAAATCACTTAAGCCATGCATGGATAAAAATGGCACAGAAATTAAACCTCCAAAAAACAATTATTTCATTCAAGCACAAAACTCATTAATGCCATCATTAGCTAGTGTACTTGCTATGGACAGTGAATCAATGATGAATAGGTTAAAATTTATTTTGAACTTTCCAACTATTTAATGCAAATATTTATAATAGATCTTTAATCGAATCAAACTCATCTATTTCCTAGATTTTTTTATTAAACATTTAAACATTTTTAGTACTTTTAAACTAAAAAATATATTATTCAAAAAAAACTTTATTAGTGCTTTATAATAAAATTAATTATTTATTTAGAACAGTTTTAAATCAAACTCAAAACCTTTTCATCAGTAATTTTGAAGAATGTCCAAAAATTCTCCTCTGCGATGAAGAATTACTGGACAATAATGATAATGAAGACTTATCGTCTCTTCGAACTTCAATTGACAACGAAAAAATCTTAAGACGTTTACGTCGTCGTCTTAGACTTCAAAAACTTAGGCGCCGAAAGCGTTTAATTTGTGATAATACTGGCAAAATACATAAGTATCTTTTAGTGTTCAAATTTGGCCGAAATTTTTACTTTTTTTTTCTTATGTAAGTCTAAAATATTTGCTTTTAGAAATGAATGTGAATTTGCACAAGCACATTGTTTAGCTGGTCGAAAAGGCATACACTTACGCATTGTAGATGAAGAAGAGTGTGCTATCAAAAGTAACGAAGTTATAGGTATAAAAATTAATTTTATTTTCATAAAAAAAATCTTTGTTATTTTTTAGGAAATACTATTGCGTCGAACAAAAGCCAAAGTATTCAAGATAGCAATTTTACTAAAAACGAAAATTTAATGTCTTCAAACAATAATCAAGACAATGTATTATATAATAACACATTGTCAAGCAATTTCTGTAAATATGCTTTAAATACTGAATGCAATGAAAGTCCTGAAATGAACGATTTATATTGTGGATCTGATTTTGTTACTTATTCAAATTTTTGTCTTTTTCAAAAAGCCAAATGCAGAGATCCTGAACTTGAAGTATTATACAGAGGTGATTTACTCTTTACTTTAAAAAATTTGATAGAAGCTTTAATACAGGATTTTAATATATATGCAGCAAGTATTATTTATAGATGATTGTATTCGTTGTCTGAACAATCCTTGTCCCTCTATTAATGAAACAGATTCTACAACAGATGAATCACTTTTTGTATGTGATCAAAGTGGAGAAACAAAAACTAGATGTGAATTTAATATATTACGTTGTATATACGAAGCCAAATTTGGATACAATATTACAGCTGCTTATGTAATCTTTTTATTATTTGTTTTCATATAAACTCATTCATTTTTGATAATAGAAGAACATATACTCTTTAAAAGATCTAGCCAAATATAATTATAAATTTTAGGATGGTAAATGCTGCCCAACTACTGAATCTTGCCCTCCATTGAGCTATTATCGGCACGACAACAATTCTCGAGAAAATAATTCACTAATTTGCGACTCCTTAGGACGAAAGTATCAAAATTTATGCGTTTTTGAAGTTGCGCAATGTCGCTTGGAAAAAATTGAAAAAATTAAAGTTAAAAAAACTAAATGTGAAGCAAAAAATTTAAATTCTTTAACTAATGAAAACATCTTAGGAGAGAACAATTACAAAAAAGAGATAAAAAATTCTACAGATGATTTCTTTGGTGTAAGTTTTTCTACTGACTTTACTTCTACGAAAATACCTGTTGAGGTTGATGCAACTAAAAGAAATTTGCTTCAAAGCGTTAATTCAAAATTTAGTATTCCAATGGACAATATATTTGAACATACATCTACAATTAATTCAACTCTTAATTCAAATGAAAATTTTTCAAATTTAGACAAAATTGAATTTGACAATATTACTGATACCTTTAGTGAAAACTTATTTCAACTTCATTCTGCAGAACAAAGTACTGAAACTTTAAAAAATAAAGATTTAAAAAAAATTAATCAAGAAGATTCATCGACATCAAAAAATATATTTGAAGACATTATAAACCAAGCATATACTAATCAAAACACTTTCAACCTTTTAAATGATTCTATAAAAAGTAATTTATCCATAAACAAAGATTTGTCTAATGAAAAATCAATTCAATCGCAGAATAAAAATAATATTAATCAAAGTTGGTTTAATTTTTGATATTTATTTTAAATTTTTAATTATACAAAGTAGTTTTTTTAAATCAATACATTAAAATTGAATTTTTAACAAACTATTTTTTAAAGTTTTTAGATCTTGAACTTTTAAAACTTTTCTATTAAGGAATAATTTTTTAGATAAAAGTATGCTTACTTCATCTGCATTTTTAATGTTAGGGCATCCATTGAATATAGCGCATCCAATTAATGAATCGAACAATATAAAAAATTTACAAAAACTTAATTTGAATGAACTCAACAAAGAAATAAGTGCTAAAGAACTACATAAAACCCAAAATATTGATTCAAAAGCAAAAAAATTTATTGAACTAACGACAGACAAACCCAAACTAAAAAAAGAAGAATTAAGTACAAATAGTTCTTATATATGTCCAAACAAGTTTAATCCAGTGTGCGGTCCAGACTTTATTACTTATCGAAACAAATGTTACTTTGAACAACATTTAAGCCGTATAAATCTCAGCTCTTATTCCACAGAATATTTAAACATACATATTTTGCATGATGGAGAATGTTGTAGTCCGCAAGAATGTTCACTAGATTATAATCCCGTTTGCGATAACCGTGGAAAGTCACATTTGGTTAGTCTTTTATATATTAATGTTTTAATTTGTGTAAATAAAATTTAACTAAAACGAATTTATCGCATTTCATAAACATAATTTTTATTTTTTTTTGTAGAACATTTGTATGTTTGGACGTGAGCGATGCATTCTTGCCAAAATGAATATAATGAATTTAACAATTATTAACTATGATTTATGCGATAATACAAAAGAGCTATGTAAGTCTACACTTGATTGTACGGCAACAAATTCAACTAGTCCTATTTGCGCAACAAACGGTAATAACTTTTAAAAAAAAACTTGGAGAATAATAAATATATACTAAATAAAAGACTTGAAAGAATTAACTTTTTAAGCAAGTCAACTAATTTTGTAACATGTACAGTCATCTATAAATAAAATTAAGAATTATTTTAGGAAAAACATATTCAAACAAATGCGAATTTGAGCAAAGTGTTTGCGTTTTAAGCAGCCAAAATTCTCCAGACATGATGTTTGAAGATACAATCCCACCAGTTCTTGATTATAATGGTTAGTAACTTTTTTTCTAATAATTTTATTTGCTATCCCTTATATGTAGAAAACAGAAATATAAGGTTGTTATATTAATTAACAATTTTTGTCTAAGTTTTTATGCTAGATAAAATTCTATTAAATTACGTTGTTAAATATATCAATTTAAAGCTTAAAAATAGCTCTTTAATGCTGTTTTAATTATATATTGATTTTTCATCAATATTGACTAATTTAAAGCTTAAAACAAAAATCCTTGTATTTCAGTTCAATAAATAAATTTTAAATTTGTAGTAAAATTATAGAAATTTAAAAAGAATAATAACAAAAAGCAATTTAATAAATATATAAACAACCAAATTTATATCGTCTTCTCTTATTTTATGAAAAATTTTTTTCTTAGAACAATGCTGCGAAAAAAGTACAGATTGTGAAAATACTGAACAACGAACCGTTCCCGTTTGTGATTCTTTAGGTAAAACACATTCAAATGAATGCGAATTTGAGTATGAATCTTGTTTGTTATTGCGTCACAACAACTCTTCTTTGTTTTCAATACCGTGTAAAATAGAAGTCTAAGGAAACAAAAGTACTGTGTATTTAATATATTTTCATGAATATACAGCTTAACATCAATATATGTACTTTAAACAAAAAATCAGTTTTTTCTTTGGATTTACTTAATAATTTAGTAATATACTATTTCTAAAATAAAAATAATGTTTGAACAAAATAAATGAATTAAAAAAGCTAAAATTATTAACAAAAATTTTATTTATTTTTAAAAAATCTAACACATCTATCTAATAAAATACAAACTTGCTTAGGTTTAGACTTAAGCCTCTCTCTTCTTAGCTTATTATTTTATGGGAATTGTTTAAAACTATTTTTTTTTGAAATTATACTGTAATTTATTTATAACTTTTGGTGTTAATTGTTTTAATTGTTATGCACTACCTTATTTATTCAAGCTTTACAAGTATTTAATTAAAACTATATTGTTGCAATTTTATTTATGGTAATAAAAATAATCATTTTTTTAAAGTCTAATTGATTTTTATATTGTTATAGTAAAATTTTATGAAAAAAAAAAGTTAAGCAAAGAAACGAAAAGAGTTTTATGTTTATAAAAATTTAATAAAAAAAAAAAAAAAAACATTAACTTTATGTAGTAAAAACTTTTAAGTATTTGCATAAATATAAGTTCACAAAATTCACTTTGTACAGCTAAAAGAGTTAAATTTTAGTTTAGGATTAGACTTATAAGTAAATAGCAAATTGCATGTTTTTTAGAGGTTAATAATACTTTTATCATAAACGTAAAAGTTAATTATGTTTTGTTTAATTACATTAATGACATTGTTAAACTATTTTTTAATGCATTGTAGAAAATAATGTTAATTTTTTAATCAAAATAATATAAAATTAAATAAAATACAAATATATATGTCAATAAATTTCATAATATATAACTCTATTTTAAGGTAAGAATTTCCTAGTAGTATTTATTATAAACCAAAAATATAAACCAATAACAAACATTAATGATAAAAAAATATTCTATAAGATTATAAATGTTCTTTTTAAACGTTTATATTTTG
>JANSTW010059468.1:0-11423 GCA_027564275.1 Diadocidia ferruginosa
TAAAATTTAAGATAAAACAATATAATAACTTCAAAATATAAAATCTAATATAACTAAAAATTCCAATCAAAAATTATTTTTAATATCCTTATATTATTTTCCAATCCTTGTAAAAAAACTTCTTTAAAAAATGCTTATTATTTTAAAAGAATAAAAATTATAAAAAAAATTACCTAGACTATTTGTTGTATGAAGAAAACGCAAAACAGGAGTAATTTGTTTATGTACATTATACCATGAGAACAAAAAATATGGCTTTAAAGTCAACTCAGATGTACTAAGTAAACACGAAGCATTGCGTGAAAATATCAATCGATTTTGACGTAAACGCTGTAAATTAAAAAAGCTAAATTTGTTAAAAAAAAAGTTTAGTATCAATACAATACAAAATAACTAAAAAAAAACTAGCTTCTTCAAGGTCACGAAAAAATTACTTTAAACAATGTAATTAAAATACGATCATTTTACAAAGTTCGAAAAAACTTTAAATTTAAAGTCGACTTTTAATCAGCTGATTTTACATAACTTATAATAAAGTATCTAAACTAAAACGCTCTTTCTAATAATTTGGAGAAATTACAAATCAAAAAAATTCTTTTTAAAAAATGCAAAAAGTAGCGCATAGCATCGTGAAAGAGAACTTTTGACACAATGTAGTGTACCCATATATATATATATATTTGCAAATTTATAATCATAATGAATTAAAATATAAATGCGCTTTTTGGGATTTTCGTTAAAATATTACAAATTTATATCTCCAGTTAATATTTTCCAATAGTACTAAAAAAACTTATTGTACAAGACTTGTAAAAGTCATTGACTAAACTATTTCAAAATTTTTTTATTTTAAATTTACAATAGTTACAACTTTAAGCAAATTACAAATTAAGTTTCTAAATATGTTGGCAATAATAAATTAAATATAAATAATTTTGCATATATTTTTAAGCAATATAAAATCTAACAATGTTATTTTAATGAGAAATTTTTGTTTCTGGTATAATAAAAATTACCTGGTATAAATTACATCGATGTGATTGTTGCAGTAAAATACGACAGTTCATCCTAAAAAAAAATACATACACACAGTTAAAACTAAAACTAGATTTCTACTTTAATACTACATTTATTACATTAAACTTAGTAAATGTAAATTAGTTGTTGCTTCTAATTAATTAAAGTAGCAGCTGTTAAAATTTACAATATTTTTTTAAATTGTCCCCCTCTTTCTACATAATATAGAATAATTACTTTTGCGTACTTTAAAATAAATTAATTTTCCATATTATAAAAAATTTATAAAAAAACAAGGTTTAAACTACATCTCTTCTCATTTGAAGTATTTAAGATTTCTTCGGTTTCGCCTACAATTTGATACATATTTTATCAAATTCCAAAAGCATGGCCTGATTTCATGCCATACCTTCGTTACAAAACAAAGTATTTATAAAATTGAGCTAATTCATTTTTAAATTGTGTTCATCTTAAAGCGATTTTGCTATATTTGTAACACAATGTTTGCAGAAACGTGTCTCAGATGAGCAAATTTGTGGAGATTTTATGTTTAAGGTATAACATTTTAAAGGGGCATTTTTAAATATATTATCTTTTTAATTAACTAGTAAAAGTACAATTTTATTGTAAGTTTTTTTTTCATTTGTAACTGAATTTTTGCGCCTACATATGTATTTGATGATTTGATAATAAGAAATGACAAGTCTTGTAAAATTATGAAAAAAAAATTAAAGTTTTTATGGCTGACTTGGTTTGTAAGCACTATCTATTTACAAGTTTTTAACTTGTAGGCTTGTGACTTTAATAATGACTAATTGGGACGAATATTTGCAAAATCAGCTAAACAATGATGGAATTCAAATGACATGGAATATGTTACCTCATTCCCGAGTGGATGCTCAGAAGTTGGTCATTCCTCCTGCGACTTTTTTTACTCCGTTAAAAGTCTCTTTTATGTTGACATATGTGTATATTTTGTAAAAGCTTTTTTATTTGGTTGATGGCTTAAAAAATAAAATTTTGTAAAATTAGATTGTTTTATTGAATGTAGAATACATATTACTAATAAAATAAGAGTTTTTTTTTGCAATGTGATTACAGCTTATTTAATTCTATAAATAATAAACTTAAATTTTTAGGAAAAACAAGGTGATCATCCAAAACAACCAACATTGGAATATGATCCTGTTTTATGTCAAAAGCAAACTTGCAAAGCAGTTCTTAATCCATTTTGGTAATTTTGTTCTAATTATAGTTTAATGATCCAAATACTCTTAATATTCTGGCTTTATATTTATGTTCTAAAATTAATTTTAATGTTTTTTACAATATTTGTTTTAATTTAGTGCTGTTGACTTTCGAGGGAAAATATGGGTATGTCCTTTTTGCAGCAATCGAAATTCGTTTCCTCCTCATTATGCAGCAATTTCAGAAGATAATCGGCCGCCTGAATTACATCCATTGTTTACAACAATTGAATATACTTTAAAAGTTTTACATTTCTTTAAACTTTTACTGATAAATTTGTAATTAATTTTTTCTTTTAGAAAGCAACCACACTTCCACCAATATTTTTATTCATTGTTGATACATGCATTCCGGATGATGAATTAAAGTCTTTGAAAGATTCACTTCAAAAAGCAATTTCTTATTTACCAGCTGATGCTTTAATAGGTTTGATTACATTTGGACGAATGGTTGAGATACATGAACTAAATGTAAAAGGCATTCCACGCTCATTTGTTTTTAAGGTAATACTGACTTTAATTTTAGCATTCAAAGAATAGAAATTTTGCAGTAAAACAAATAGTATTATATTTCAGTAAATTTTTTACTTTCTGCAGTTACAGATGTTCACATTGTTTTCCCAAAAAATTCTAAGTTTGATTATTTGGCATGAAAGTTTAACAATACTTTTTAGTGGTTTATATTTTTTAATAAATGTTAAATAATTAATTCTTTTGGTTTATTTTTGGGAATTAAATTGGTATTTTGTTAACTTTTTGCAACTATAAAAAAACAAAAATTTACAATAATAGTAATAATTTTCCTTAAATTTAGGGTTCCAAAGAAGTCACACAGAAACATATTCGTGACATTTTAGCACTTCAGGTTGGTAGACCAACTCCATTAAGTAACAGTCGAGGAGGTTCTGGAGCGCCAACTCCTGCTTTAAATCCTTCAGGAGGGGTTTCAGCATCTAATATTGTTCCGGTTCCAGTTTCCCATTCTCATCATATTTTTCGTGGATTGCCTCCAAGTGGAACAATTGGTGGAGCACCAACTTCTCAGCATCATGTGTTTAACAAGTTTATTCAGGTTTTTGTCGATATTTAATATTGGTTTAAAATTTAATTGTTTTAGTCGATTTCTGAATGTGAAACTTCTCTGAGTGAACTTATTGAAAATATTCAACCTGATCGTTGGCCAGTATTTGAAGGTTATCGTCCACAACGTGCTATTGGAAGTGCATTAACAGTTGGAGTGACTTTACTGGAGGTTTTAATGGATATTTTATATGTTAAAATTTTGTATTTTTTTAGACTAGTTTCCCTAATACTGGCGCACGGATTATGGCTTTTATTGGAGGAGCATGCACTCATGGTCCGGGAATGGTTGTTAATGAGGAATTTAAAACTCCTATGAGATCATGGCATGATATTAAAGAAGATAATGCTCCATATATGAGAAAGGTAAAATTTAATCGTTATATGTTTAATTTGTTTAAAATATAGTTTTTTATTTGTATAATTTAAGGCCATTAAATTTTACGACGGTCTATCTGTGCGGGCTGTAAAGAATGGACATGCAATTGATATTTACTCTGGTGCTTTGGATCAAACGGGTTTAAGTGAAATGAAAAGCTGCTTTAATGCAACAAACGGTAAATTATTTATTGTGACTTACTTTTTAGCAAATTTATTTTAGGTCATGTTGTTATGTCGGATAGCTTTAGCTCAGTACTTTTTAAACAGACGTTTCAGAAAGTTTTTGAAAAAGATGCAAATGGGCATTTAAAAATGGCATTTAATGCTACTATGGAGGTTTGATTTAAGGATTTGTAATTATTTATTTTCTATAATATTGGTGTGGTTTGCCGCATGCCAGCTCTAAAAGGGCGTGCGTCTGTAAATTTATTGAAAAAATTTGGAAATAAATGTATTTAAATTTTTTTTCGTGCAAATAATATGAAATTTTAGATTAAACTTGGAAATGGACTAAAAGTTGAAGGAATACTGGGTTGCTGTTCTAGTGTTGGAGTTAAAAATGCTATTGTTGCTGATTCTGAAATTGGTATTGGAGGTACATGTCAATGGAAGTTTTGTTCTTTAACTCCGCGACAAACATTGGCGGTTTTGTTTGAAATTTCGGGACAGGTAATATTAATTTGCTCACTCAGTTTAAATATTTTTTAATACGCAAAAAATGAATCGTAAGATAAAAAAGTCGTAATTTAATAGTACAATTTTTTAGTCATACATCGCTTATAGACAAAATTTTATTTTTTTGAGTTATTTTATAGAATCAATATTAATTGGTTGGCCTATGTGCAAAAGAAAATTTTTTATAAATCGAAAAAAAATTTTGTGTGGTAAATATTTTCCGCTTAAGATAATTTTTTTAGGACTTCTAAATTAATCTTACTCCATGTAAATATTGATATTTTTGATGCAATTCTTATTGTTTATAAGATTGAAGTATTACATTTATACAGTCATATCTCAACAATCTGAAACCAAAAAATTACTTTTTTTGTTAGTCTTAAAAATAATTTTATTATTTTTTGTTGCACTAAGTTACTTGTTTAAAAAAATACAGTCTACATTTTACAATTTACAATTTCTTTAGTAGATGTAAAAAATTGCAATCTAAAGTTTTGATTTGTGTTTAACAAAAATAGTTTTAATTTTTTTTAAACTGCTACGTATACTGTTTTATAGCATGGAACTTCTTTACCACAAGGAGCACGAGCGATGATTCAATTTGTCACGCAATATCAACATGCAGATGGTTATAAACGAATTCGTGTGACAACAATAAGTAGAAATTGGGCGGACCTCACATCGCAACAGCAAAGTATAGCTTATGGATTTGATCAAGAAGCATCAGTGGTGTTAATGGCACGTCTAGCCTCTTGGCGTGCTGCTAATGAAAACGATTCACCAGATGCTTTGCGGTGGTTAGACCGCAGCTTAATTAGACTTGTACGTTCTTTACTTTTAAATTTTTATGTATTTTATAGATTATCAATATTGATGGTATTGATTTAAAAATTAAACCAATTTTTTTATTTTTAGGTTCAACGTTTTGGTGAATATCATAAGGATGACTCAGCATCGTTACGGTTGTCAGACAAATTTAGTCTTTTTCCGCAGTTTGTATTTCACTTGAGGAGATCCCAATTTTTACAAGTTTTCAATAACTCTCCGGATGAAACTGCATATTATCGGTTGGGAATTTAAATAACTTATTATTTTTTATAATTTGAATTTATTCTAATTTAAAAAAATTGTATTTATTTTATCCATATTTTGTTGTTCATCTAAACTCGATGTAGTCATTAATTTAGTCATGTATTAATGAGCGAATGTGTTCTTGAAAGTACTTCGATGATACAGCCTCAATTATTTTCTTATTCTTTTAATGGACCTCCAGAGGCCGTTTTACTTGACACTTCGTCAATTTTACCAGATAGAATTCTCTTAATGGATGATTATTTTCACGTCCTTATTTATCACGGACAAGTATTTTAATTTATTTTGATTAATATACTTTTTTAATATGTAATAAAGCATTAAAACTAAACAATGTTGTACTCAAAATTTTTAACGATAATTAAAATAGTCTGTTATAAAACTTAGTAATAAAAAGTATTTTTAATTTGAATTTAGACGATAGCATCTTGGCGTAAAATGAATTATCAAGATGATCCTCAATATGCTACCTTCAAACAATTACTTGAAGCTCCAGTATCTGATGCAACTGCAATTCTTCAAGACCGGTTTCCTGTTCCACGGTACATTGTAACGGAATATGAGGGCTCACAGGTTTTTACTAATTGTAAAAAGATTAAAAAATAATCTTTCATGAAAATTAAATTGAAAGTTTTATTATAAATGGTTTTTTATAAATAAAGTAAAAGAACTTCATAAATTTATAACGTTTTTTCAACATAATATAAATGTAATCCTAATATTATTTAGGCCCGTTTCTTGCTTTCAAAAGTAAATCCTTCACTTACACATAACAATCCTTATTCTCAGGTTTTTTTAATTATTACAAATCTTTTATTTGTATTTAGACGTTACTTTTATTTAATAGGAAGCGGGTGCGCCTGTATTTACCGATGATGTTTCGATGCAAGTTTTTATGGAACATTTGCGGAAACTTGCAGTCTCGTCTTCTTAATTTAAAAAGTATTCGGCTTTTAAATCTTGGTATTAAAAATTACATTTACATTAATAGACTTGTAAAAATTATATAAAATAATTAATTTCATTTTAAAGGTTTCATTTTTGTGAAATTTTTTTATTAAATAAGAAAAATTGCTGCTTACAATACGGGGCAAGAAAAATTTTTTAGTTTTGAAAATGTTTAATTTTTAAGGGGATTTGTGATAGTCTGATAAAAGATTTTGTCTTATTTTTTTCATCAAAACGTTGTTAAAAAAAACTTTATGCAAAAAAAATAAAATGTGTAAAATATTTTTTGTTTTAGTGATACTTATAAAAGCTGAAAAAGATGATTTTCCATTCTAAGTAATTTTAATTTGAAATAAATATAACTTTAAAATTATTAGTAAAACAAAATGGCTGGAAAGTTACCTTTTTGTCTTAAAATAATGCGCTTAGTGCGCTTTCAACCTCATTTTACAATCAAACAAATATGATTTAATAGCTGTCTGCGAAACATGGCTATCTAAAAAATTCTCAGATTTACTTTTTGACACCATGTTCTATACCATTTACCGTTCTGACCTAAAGGTGGGGGAGTCGCAATTTTTATCAAAAAGAGCATTCTATCTTAAGAGTTAAATTAAGAAATATTAAAGAAATTAACATTTTGGATATTTATAATAATATTACACATTTTATTTTAGTATATATTCCTTCTAATGTTACCAAAAAGATTCAGCCTATTGAAGATTTAAGTCTTACTCTCAATAATTTATCAGCTATTAATGATCCTGTTATTATTTGTGGTGATTTTAATTTTCCTAAAATTTCTTGGAATTTGGTTTTTCATCTTTATATTTATAGTAATACTGAAACGTCTTTTTTGAACAATCTTGAAGTCTTCCAACAAGTTAATTTTTCTACGCGTAAAAAACATTTTAGATTTAATATTTGTAAATTATAAGAAACTTATAAAAAAACATTGAATCAAATGCTCCTTTTCTTAATTCTGACCATGTATCTATAAGTTTTTTGATCAGTGATTTTTTTCAATCAAATTTTATAAATTCGGAAAATTACTCTAAGCCCATAGTAGATTTTTTGCCCAAAGAATTCAACTCTTTCGATATTGATGATATAGATGTTTTTGATGAACTAGAAAAATACATGAAAAAAATCAACAACTCCCCGGATAATATTCCTTATTTTATTCCAAAAAAATGCTCAGTATCCTTAGCACTTCTTTTAGCTTATATTTTTCGACTTTCTATTGCTTGTGGTGAAATCCCAGATGTCTGGCGTAAGGCTTTTGTAATTCCTTTATTTTAAAACGGTGACAGATCTTCTACCTCAAACTACAGACCTATATCTCTAACTTGCTCGATTTCCAAAGTGTGAAAAAATTATGAAAAAGCCTTATTAAACTTTTTTAATAAAAACAATTCACTATGTTACAATCAATACAGTTTTACCGAACAAAGATCGACTAATGATAGAATGTATAGACGATTGGTCAAAATCCTTAAATGACAAAAAGTCGGTTGATATAGTATACTTTGACACTTCTGAAACATTTGATTCCATGAATAACATCTTGTTAGAAAAGTTTTCATTGTTAGGTGTTGGTGGAAATATCTTAAAGTTGTGTTCAAACTATTTAACCAATCGTTCTTAACTTAAATGGGAAAACCATATAAATAAAATTACACCTATAGTTAAAGCTTCCTCCAGTTTTTAATACAAATATCAAGAAAAATGCTATAGCTTTAGTTCAACGAATCGCTACTAAAATTATTTTTCTTATATGTTTGAAGCATAAATATGATTCTATTCCTAATAGTGACAGACTTAAAATTTTGAATCTTAAATCACTTATAAAGAAGGCTAATTACTGACTTAGTATTATGTCACAACATTAAGTTAGGTAATGTCTTTATCTATAAAATAAATATTCCTATTATGCATAGCTATTCTCATCATAAAATGAAAACTAGAAATAAAAAAACATTCGATTTTGTTACCCTTTGTTAAAAATTCTATCCGAGAGAATTCTTTTATAATTAGAGTTTCAGAAATATATACTCTTCCTCATGATATACTAAATTTGTCAAAAATAAAGCTTTTTAGAAGATCTATTGCTTCAATATTTAGTTGAATATTGAAAAAAATAAAAGTTTTCTTTATTAGTATTACTTATATATTACGTTTGACTTATTTTCTTAAGTTGACTGATATTTTATAATATTTTTGTCTTTTTTTTCCTATTCTTTTTTTTAGGATTTAGATAGAGTTATCGACCTGCCAAAAGCACAACTGACTTCATACAGTATATATTCTAACATAGGGCATTTATTATTCTGTCTCAATACTATGATGGTACTAAGACAAAAAAGAATGACATGTATGTATATCGATTAACATATATGTGGTTTTAGAAAAAAATGTGGTTTAGAAAAAATATTACAATTTTTTTTTTATATATTCTTGTGTGCAATATTTTTTGCTTGAAAATAATCATTATTGAAACATTTTCTGCTCATTCAATAGACATTGTTATTAATAGTTAGTCAAAGATTTAAAAAAAAATTGATTTGATTTCGTTATGTATTATATTTTTTTATATTGTGTTTATAAGTGTACATATATTATTTTCAAACGCAAATTTGCTTAGAAATCTAAACATTTTAAACTGTTCGAATTAAAATTTAAATTTCTGTAGAAAGAATCAGGTACGGTGTATACAAGAAAAGCGGAATAAAAAAAATAAAATTTTATTAATAGGTAGGTTAACGAGGAGGTATAATAACAGCAGCACATGTGGAGACATAGTTTAAATTAAATTGTTTATTAACTTTTGTGAAATCTTCATTCATTTTTTTTCTATACTCGCTCCAAATATGTTCTACTGGATTTAAATCCAGGACTCAAGAAGACGCTCTTTATTGTCTTTAAGTCATTTAAATCGATGTTTAGGACCATAATCTTATTAATAGATCCCAGGCATATAGTATTGGGCGAACGACAGCATATGAAAAAAATACATTTTTTTCCTTTAAATTATGTAAAATAATATGGCACTTATATGCCAAAAATTATCTTAATATCCATTATTATCCATATAGTGGATATTTATGTTTTGTATTCCAGACTGCTACTTGTGTATATTATGAGAGAGCAGAAAAATGATGCAATTATAAATATTTTCAAGCAAAAAATAGAAGCGAGAAGTATTATAAGAATACTTTTTCTTACTTTATAGCAAATTCTTCATACCTAATACTGATAGACAAATGGAAAAAAAATTTTTTCATAGAATAGTCTTATTGAGAAATTATAAATTGTTTCTTTTAAAAATGAGGTCATAAAACGTATTGGCCTTTTGACAAGAAGGCGTAACTAACTTCAGATGATCGATTTTGATTATATTTCAAGAAATATTGATTAAATTTTTAGACAAGAAGTTCAGCTCCGGAATGAAAAGATGTGCGATAAGCATAAGCTTACAAATGGCTGTAAAAAACTAGTAGGCTGAGTTGCGGAATGCAAAAATGTTGTTTTTAAAGCTTAGTACTAAGGTGTTTTCTTTTCATTTTTTATAAACATGCCCACAATTGTTATTAAAGTAATTAATAAGAATCCTGTCACGGAATATTTTAACATATGTAAACTCTTCTCTTCCCACAGTTGTCCATGGTAGAATGCAAATATAATTCAATTTTATTGTTAGGTATTAATGTATGTTTATGCGTGATATTTGTTAAACTCTGTCTTTTATTATTTATTTCAACGAGTTATTATTTACTTGTAATGCAATTTCTTCAAAAATAAAAGAGCACTTTACAATTTAGGTTAATTAAAAAAACTTTTTAAATGTAATAACATGAAACTCTGCAAGAATTTTAAGTTTATTTTCAAGATGTTTTTTTTCACCGAAGCATTCCATATCCAAAAACAGTTTTGCTGAAGAAAGGGTCAGGAAAATGTTTACCCATTGTTTGATTTATTGCTAATGGCCTTTTGTTTATGTCCAAATGTGACTTGCTTGGGCCAAGCACTTTGATTCCTCTAAATAAAAACTAGACATGCCGGAAATAAAATTTCTGACAAAAAATTGAAGATAAAGTTTGTAGGTTTCTAAAGACTGTAAACGTTTATTTGTGAAAAAGAGTACCTAACATGTGTATCACGTCCATTCTGATGATTTTGCAAAATTTGGATTACTACAACAAAGGCACGTACTGAGCACCCACTTTCCCGTAAATCAATTAACTAAAATAAATTTTTATATACTCAAAAAATATTATAATCTGCTGTATATAACCAAACCTGCCATCCTATAGGATCATGAAAATTAGCAGTAATAGGATCTTCAAGATCTAGAATAGAGTTTCCAGTTTGTACCTGGATCCTAAATAAGAAAATATAAAAAATTAACCAAAATAACCTTCACTATAAAAATTTAAAACAATACTTTGAAGGCGTATAAGATTCGTCAACTTTTGCATCTAAATACATTACAATGTAAGAAATGTCTACTTTACGTTGGAATTCAATGGTAATAGAATGTGGTTGTGCTCCATCACTTTGCCAATATAAATCTACACGATCATCAAGAAGTTGATTTATACCAAATCCTTCTAAAATGTCATAAATTTCACAAAAAAATATTTCAAACTTTTCATAGAGCTGCAAAACAATTTTTAATAAGCTTATTTTTTTATTATTTCGCCAGCAAGGAAAGTAAAAGTAACACAATAAACAAATAAAAATTCTTCATCCGCTTCTGTTTTTTACAATTTTTATGTCCATTAAATTATTTAATATATCTAAAGATCTCTACCTACTTTGCATGAAGACAATGCCCAAACTGCATCATCAGTAATATTGTATACGTGGTCGCCATTAGTAGGAAGGCAAGACGTCCAATCCGAATCTAATGACTGATATCGATATGATGATGTTTGTCGAAAGGGGGTTACGTGGCGGTATAAGCCAATGTTCTACCCGATA
>JANSTW010059479.1:0-11422 GCA_027564275.1 Diadocidia ferruginosa
CTTAAAAAATTCCTGGGATTCCAAAATAGTCAGAAAAAAGACAAAAAAAATTGTGGACTATACATGGGGATTTTTTTCAAAATCTAAAATAAACAGATTTTGATGGAAAAAATTAACAAATTAAACTGATTTCTATAGCAATCGCAGTCTTTTAACATCCCCTAACGATTCCTCACGCAATTTCTGAGATTATAAAATAGTCAGAAAGCAGACAAAAAAAATTTAGGACTATATATAGGCAATTTGCTGAATGGGTTGATCTACAGAACTAATTATATGACATATATACTATACTTGCTTAGAATTAAGCAGAACAAACCGAAGAAAACACCAATTATATTTAGATCTTTTTAAATATTTAAAATGATATAATCTTTTCGAACTTTCTCACATAATCGCGGCTGCCTGATGAATATTACAATAATGTAAAAATATAGAAATACATTTAAATTTATATAATATTTTATTTAACTTTTTTTTTTCTTCAGAAGCAGCAGCACTCTCATCTAACATATTATAACTAGATACTGGAGATAGTGCATTGAAATTCCAGTATACATAATGCGATATTCTCTATATAAAATGGAAAGAAGAATGCTTTTAATGTTTCATTGGGGAATGGGTGACCGATTGAAAATGTTCCCATATATATTCATATTATATATAATAGATGGAACATTTTTTTTACTCTTCCACAAAAGAGGAATGCATTTCATTGTCTGATGGTTTCTGCAGTTGTCTGCAGCAGTTGAAAGCACAGAATCGTATATACCTAACATATATAATATATATATATAGATAAATTTAAGTTTTATGTGTTGTGTAATAACTATATAATGTATAAAAACAAGGAATCGTACTATGCGGATAACAAAAAAAAAATTAAGATAAAAAAACTGAAAGTTTCAATGGAAAAGAAATAGGGAAATAAGACCAAGTTTTCTTTCTTAAACTATGTGTGTGCAAAGCCGGGTTATACATATTATACAGATAGAAAAGTAGGTAGAGACAAGCGGAAATGGTTTTGCTTTTCTTCACATATTATTCTTTAGCATTTATATTTTTATATCCATATATACACTAAATATATTATTATAATGCCAGATAGACTCACTTACCATGTAGAAGATAGTTCAGTACATTATTTAGTCCAGTTTTTTTTTCATTTTTATATTCCTATGTAATCTGTATTTTTTTTAAGAAAACTCAAATATAATATGCACGAAGCTATTATTTATTTAAATCTTTGTGGGGCCCTTTTTGTACATATATGTAGATATGCAAAACATACATGAAGTAATATAAAAATTCCAATTGTATCCTTCCATGTCAGAGAAAATGTGGTGTAATTTTATAGAAAAATAAAAAAGGCTATTGTTTTTTTTCATTCTCAATATGTTATTATCTGTTGATGTCAAATATTTGTATAATATGGCGAATATTTCATATAGCAGCAGGGCTGTCAAGTTAATATTCGACTATTGCATATTTTAATATGTTTTTATTTAACGGATTTATTTATTAAAATGTAGATATAGTTCAATGTACATTAGTGGAATTTAAAACAAATATTCGAATATTTTGCACCATTCATTTGATTAGATTTATAATAAAATTATTTTGTACGTATATAAATTGTACAAGTAATTTAAAAATAATTACTGTACATTTTTTTTGACCGGTATATTAGAAATTATAATAAAATATTTACTTTTTTTCGATCGTGAGTGTCAACAAATTAAAAAATTAGAGAACAGGCTAATCGATCAACGAAAAGTGAATATTTTTTTAATATTATGTGCTCCAGCTATTCGCCGAAGCCTGTGGTTTTAGCTTATGCTAGAACCTTCAACCTGTTCCTAAATTTTTAAATTAGAAATTATGTATTTATTAAAAAAAAAATTTATTTAAATTAAATTATAAATTAAAAAATAGCAATAAACATGACAAATTTAATTACCGTAAGTCATATAACACAATAGTCTCTTCCAAAAATTGCAATATAGAACCTAAACCTATATGATTGACTGTATATTTTGTAAAAAAAATTGAAGAAGGAAAATATGAAATGCATTTTAGTTAGATACATAGAAAAAACTCCAAGTGTTTGCCACGAAAATGTAAAAAAAAATATTCAACATTATGTACACCGCCAAAATATATTAGGAACATTTATATAATGTGTGTTGTTACTAAGTTATTCTAACATGCATCGTAATAATGTCAAAAACCTTTTAGCAATTTGCAACTTTCAGCATATACGTTATATTATTTTTGTGAACGTTTTACATATAATTATATGCATATAGAATACAAAATACAAAAAGTGTAACAACCATAAAATAAGAAGACAAAATATTCTTTAATCTTCAAAAAATATGGAATATTTGTTTACCATAAAAATGCTGGTTAAAAATATGGTGGTAGAAAATATTTCTGTTTTCTGGTAAAATCCTATAACAATTATTCGATAGAAAAACGCTAGAAATTGTGATTCCCATAAAAGGCATGGAAATCTGTTGATTTCGTTTGCTAAACAGAACACTTATTTTATTTTATAAATTATCTGTATTTTATAATATGTTTTTTCTGTAAAAATTAGCATCTGAACTGATTTTAGTTTTTTAATTACCAGAATACTTTAGACCAAAAAGTTTTTACTATTCTATTATTATTATATAGATAAAACATGATTTTAATTACTAAAATATGCAGATCGAGCTATTATTTAACTTGACCGACGCGCCATTACCGAAAACTCAATTTGGGGTTATTAATATACAGAATTTGCGATTCCGCAACCCAACAATTAGAATTTTGTCACCCTACCTTATATACAGTGTAAAAGTTCTATTATATTTGTTCTTTAACTTTAAAAAAAAGTAAATTTATGATACCCATTCTCCCCGAATGTGCAGAATATTTTTAAATATATTATTTGCGATGGCGAATGTCAAATTGCAATAGATAGATTTAAAGGTGTCTTATGTTATATATTGTTCCTGGCTGGTGATGCTTTGCTGCCATAGTTTCCATTTTCTATCACCTAAAGTATTGTTATCTATAGGTATATAATATAAATAAATGTAAAATGTTTCAAATTCTGATGAATTTATTATACCTCTAGATAGAGTTGGTTAAAGACAAAAGAAATTCGTGTTTTTTGCTTTAGTTTTTTTTTCTTGAATAACAAATCCCTAAATATTTATTGCTGTCGATAAAGTGACTTATACAGGGATTTGTATATATAGATGACTTATATACATACATAAAAAATAAAATAATTTATGTACACAATATAATACATAAGAATACGTCATGTTTTGGTAAAAAAGTAATTTTATTCATTTGATTTTCAATGTATATGAACATGTAGTATAGGTGCATATATATATTTTCCCTTATATAGTTATATATACGAAAAATAAAATAAAATAAATTTTACATTTAAAATCAAATTTAGGAATTATTTATTGTGGTCAAAAATCGAAAAAAAAGGTCTGGATGAAGTGAGTTGAGGCTTGAGTTTGTTTATGCTTCAATAAAATATATTAGAAATACATTTTTTTCGATATACTTTTCTAACCCTTAGTGAGAATTTTTTGCGGGTACGTATGAGATGAATGTGAGCTTTCGTTTTTGAGCATAAAGGTATTAGCAAAGACAACAATTTAACAATTTAAACCTGAAAATTATTTCTTTAAAAAAAACTTTTATATGATCTGATATTATATGATAAGATATTATTTATTTATTGCTGAACATGTGGTATTGTGGATGTTTGTCATTGATCGTGAAAACATAAATTTTGATGAATTTTGTGTGGTCATAACATAATACCCATAGACATAACACCCAACAACGTTATAATAATTTTTTTTTAAATTGTTTCTAATTCTCAAACCCGTTATAGCAGTTAATATTTAAACCCGTCGCTTTATTTTTAATTTTTAAAAGATAAATTTAATCGTTTTAGAAGTTTTTATCGAAGACAGAAACAATACATACGTTTTCGTGTGATTTAAGCTTGTTAACGTTGATGGGTGTTATGTCTTCGGGTGTTATGTGAGGTCATCAATTTTGTAACGTTATTTGGATTGGACATAATTTTCTAAAACTTGAAAAATATTACGTATAGTTAAAAACAGGCAAAAAACGTCATTATATCATCGTTTTTTCCAAAATCTAAAATAAACAGATTTCGAAAGAAAAACTGAATGAATTGAAATTCCTGCCATAGGAATCGCAGTGTTTTTACACTCTATATCGATTTTTAAAATATTTCCTAGTATTCTAAAATAGTCAGAAAACTTTGATCAAATGATATTTCTTTTCAAATATTTAAAAAAGTTTAAGAAGCAATTGTAAAGGCAATGTTACGCCTCTGCTTCAAATACAAAATACATAAAAATGTTTTCTCTTTATATACGAAAAATTGTGATAAAGATATTTCGCATCAATGATGACAATTCCTATTGAATTGAATATAATAATATATAAAGAGGATTGAGCTTTAACTCTTTTATATTTTTAGCACCACAAACCGTAACACATTGCATCACAGTTCTGCAATCGAATAAAAATGGTGTTGGGTGATTTTTCATGGGAAATTTTATTATATTATTATTATTTTTACAAATTCATCCGTTTTGGCTATTATACGGAAATGATATGTTCATTGATTCAAAACAAATATTCTTTGTTACTGCAAGACTACACAGACCATAAAAGAAGAAGTATCTAGATTTTTTTTTCTCGAAATTCAAAAATTAAAATAAAACTATTACCGATTTTATATAATAGAATTCTTATAAAGATAATAATTTGAAATGCTGCGACTTTGTGGGACAAATAATAATAATTTTAAATTAACGAATTTAAATAGTCGTATATAATAATATAACAATTTATTCTCCATTGTTATTTAAGATGAATTAAAAAAAAAGGTTTGCTTCCTACCGAAAAAATTAAACTATTTAAAATTTTCTACCAATTCAAATTATATAATAAAAATAAAATCTTCTATTTATTCAATGTGGTGCGGTTTTCATTGTTTTAATTTGGCGAATTTCTAATTGAATTTTATCGACTGACATATTTTGAAAAACTTGAAGAAATATTTTGTAAACTGCGGTCGTCTAATAGTATATATAGACTATTTTCTTTTTCAATATCTGCAACCAGGTCGACGTATTTATTGTCAAAGCTCTCTAATTACCTGTTCTAAGAGTTCTTAAATCTGCTGTCAATACATTTTTTCTGTTAACCTGCGGCCGCTTCCTTTTCTTCCCTCTAGCTTAAACTTAAAAAAGTCAGCCAAATATCCTGTAATTTTTCATTTACATACAGATACTTTCCTAGCTTAAAATTAAAAAAAATGTACTACAGATTCTGTTAAAAGCGGAAAGACAGTTTTTTACCATATAAAAATCGTCCTATTATAACCCCTTACAATTTTCGTGCGTACCCATAGGATATCCTGTATGACTAATTTAAACGTTTTGGTCTTTCTTAGTTCTTCAAACAAACTTTATAAATAATATATATCATATAAACGTATGTATATGAAGCTTTGAAACCCAAAGAGTTACGATTTCACTAACAATTTTCAACCAAAAAAACAATAAAACTTAATTAAATCTCTGTGTTCTTAATGCAGTGTTATAATATTATGGTACATGGTGACGATGATGATGATGATGATGATGATGGTAAATCGTGTCAATTGTGTGCACAGAATAAAATTGTCGGTTTTATTTTATATTGAATTTTAAGTAGTTTTTACTATAAGTTTTACAAGCAACCAAAAACAAAACAAAAAATGTCATTAAACTATAAAATTATGTTTTGTATTTAAAATTAAATTTATTCCTTTTTTTTGCAAAGAATAAATTAAAAAAATGTTAATTGCGTTTGAACTTTTCATTTATGCGGAAAAGTTTTCCTTCATCGGCATGTGCTTAGAGGTTTTTCCGCGCATTTTACAAGACAAATTTTGTTTAATTGATTTGCGCTAAAACTATATAGTTATATATATGAAAAGATTTCCAACTTTATTATACATTTACAAAGTTGAATAAGTTTTCTCTATTGCCACCAAATGTCTGCAAATCTACTTAAAAATGAGATTCTAAAATAAAAAGAAGAAAAATGTTAATAAAATAAATACGTCATGAAAAAAGTCCATCACACACTTTGTAATTTTTTATAATCGAGCGCAGAGATCTAAATTTATTTATATATATGACCACATTTATATATAACAATTTCATGGAAAATTTCACATTATGACCGGCAATAAACCTTTTTATAAGAATAATATAACCAAAACATATATAGAGGGATTTATGATCAACACTTAATGTATATAGTTGGAAAACAGGGTTGAAAATTGTGTATAATATAAAAGTATCATTTAATATATGGATGCAGTAATAATTTACAGATGATCCATAATAGATTCTGGATTCGAAAGCTGTATGCAAAAAATTTCTGGAATATTCTTATGAAATTGCATGATATTATAAATATATATGTATATAAATACGATGCGAAAGCGAAGGGATCATTTGTATTAAAGAAAATTGTATCATAAACTGAATTTCATAAACACGTGGTTCAAATAAATAATATTACTAAATGTAAGGTATTAAAAAAAATTATTGCTAATCAATAAATATATTGTCAGTTATAATAGTCAAAATGTGTATATAAGCATAGATTTTTCTCAATTTAGGGAATTAATACTATTATTTTCAGTAAACAAATAAAATGCTTTTTTAAATTATCTAAACTAAAGCGTAACGAGCTTTATAAAAGTTTAATCTTATAATATTACAACGAAAGTAAAAGTATATAAATATGACAAAAGATCTTTATCGCTCATCTCGTTTTTCTATAATTTAAACTTCCGGAAGTTGTTGTGTATCCAGAATAAAACTATATAAACATCTCTGCTTGTAAAGAGTAGTCCTATATAAAAGTACATAAACTATAAAAAGACCAAACTTATCGTGAAAAGTAAATACATTAAACAATAGACTATAAAGCTATTATTACATTTTCATTCTTATATAAAAGCACTTCCTAACATACCGTTATCTATTATATCGTTGAGGTTATATTGATAAGCTATTTTTACCTAATATTTTATTCTCGCTTAGTTAAGCTAATTTTTAGGTGTTTGTGTTTTTCAAACTCTTAGAACTATATATAAGTTTTCTAAATTTTTAAATTTCCCAAGTTAATTTAAAAGAAAATGATGCTGTCCAATATTTTAAAACTCTTAAATATAAATTAATGATTTCCAAGCAGGCTCAAACTACAAAATCAAAATAAATATATTATTCGATTTGTTTTTATAGAGAGCTTTATTTAAAAAAAAAACGTTTGAACTATTTTAATTTTATTTTCTTTTTATTTATTTTTCGTCTATAATTATAATTTTCTTTCTCTATAAAATGCTTTGCTCTGGAAACTATAAATAATTACTAATGGAAATGAAACAAAATACCTGCACCGATGTATCGACAAAATGATGAACAAAAAACATTTTTCAAAGGAAGAGAATTAACTCTATAAACAAAATGTACTTATATACAACTATATACGTACATAATAATATAATTTATGAGCTTTTCTAAATGAAAATCGTAATTTAAAGAGAAAACACTTTTGAAAATTAAGATTAGTAATTAAGTTGTTTTTAGTATAAATTCTAAATGGAAATTAACAGTTTCAACAATGTTTGAGGACAGTTTAATTGCCTAATTTTTTGTTTAAAATTTTGGTTTTTAGAAAGAATTCCTATTATTATTCATCTATTTTCTGGCTATTTTAGCATTTACAGAATTCAAGTCAAAATCGTTAGAGAATGTCAAAACACGTTGATTGCTATTAATTTTTTTTTTCATCGAAAATTGATTTTAGTTTGTAGAAAAAAACATTTAGGGTTTTAATATAATGTATAATAAATTTTTAATCATATCATATAATATTATGCAGAGGAAGTAAAATTTTTCACATTTTTTGAAAACATCGCATATACACTAGAGACTTCTTGGCAATATGTATAAAACGTGTAATTACTGAACGAAAAAACAATCCAACATGGAAGTACTTCCTGTATTTGTTTTAACCCAAATGCTATTTTACATAAAATAATATAAAATATCATAACACGATACCAATATGCATCTATAGCAGAATATTCGATGTATATTATATGAATGCATATTTTTTAGGATAAAAATAAAGAATTAAATAGTCCCATATATGTATAATATTGTTTATAGAAGTAAAACTGGTTTATATCAGCGCTGCTTGGTACAAAGATATTATATTCTACAGAAAGTTAGTATAGCTAAAATCATTGAAAATAACTTGATCTTAACAAGTAAACCCACAAAAAACAACAAGGGATAAATGAAAAATCATGAACATTTTTAAACCTGCAATAATATGCTCCAATGTAGAATATAAAGAACTATAATCTATTTTATTTTATTTGTTGTACAACCGCATTATTTTTTATCTTATTTAACCGATACCCTGGCCCAACAATTATATTTAACGTCGTCGTCGGATAGTTCAATCCAAACCAATATCAGATCCAGACAGGAAATGGGAATATTATATAGCTCAGCAGTGCAGAGCTGCTTTAAAAATAAAACTAAACAATGAAAAGCCAATATAATGTGCGGATAGGCAATGTTCAATTTTCAATTTTGTTAGAGATGTCTGTACAACAGCAAAAAAGGAAGATTTCATTAAAATGCCCTCGATGGTAACTATATACATGTATTACATGCGGTACCGGGTATACATGTATATTGTATAACATATTATGAGATTAAGGTAAGGGAATTTGTCTTTAAATTGATTTTGTTGTTGTTTATGTTTCTAGTATTTATATTTCAATGGCCTCTGCCCTCTGGTAATATTTTATATTTGATTTAATTTATAAAATTTAAACGGTTTTTTTGGTATGGTCTGCAGTTTTTGATATTTAATTTGTTCTTTAAATGTATATACAAAAAAATCAAATTTACATAAAACCAATTTAAGTAGAACAAATATTATTGAATTCTTTCTTTTTGTATCTTTCAAAATTGAAATCAACCAAACTTGGTTGCGTTCAATATGTCTATGTAATTTAGTTTATTATTAGTATTAAAATTGTGTCTGCCTCTCAATCTTCGAATCTACAGACATTTTAAAAAAAATCTTCATTTATGTATATTGGATTTTGTATTGTCATCTAAAGATATTTTTTTTTACATTCTCCTTGGACTTTATTTTATATTTCCATTACATATCATTTAAAATATTGTGTAATATTTTATTTGGGATTATTTTTTTGTAAGTATAAGATATAAATAATGTTTGCGTCTATTATGTGCGTATCCACAGAAAAAATAAGAAAATTTCTACCATACAACAATATATGTGTACGATGAAATGCGATACTCGACACTATTAGATAAAAAAAACAAAGAAAAACTTGCAGCTAAAACTTTAATTTGTTTATTATTTATTTGTTGTGCTTGAATTGTAATAAATTTTATGGGGTTGTTTACATAAATTTAAAATTGGAAAAAATGTCACCCAGAAAGACATAAGAGTAATTTTGCCAAAGAAAACGTCAATAACCCACTGGCTTACTGGCAAAATTCCATAACTATAATTTAAATACATGCATGCGATACACACAAATCTATTCTAACAGAGACAATTTGTGGCCGCATTGCTGGATAAAGATTTAAGTCTTGCGTTCCATTACAATATATTATATAGTTTGTAACTTTTAATAAAATTAATTTTTTTTGTTCCTTTATTTAGTAAGGGATATTTTCTCATAAATTTTAAGATTTTTTTAAAGAATAACGAAAAATCAGATCTTTTTATGGCTTTACCAGAATATTTTTTAAGAAATTTCGTTTAGTTTTTTTAGACTTTATAAAAATCAATAAAAAATAAAAAGAAAATATATGAATTCCTGTCATAGATTGTTGAATAATTATTATGGGAAATTGTCCATAATATAATTTCATTACCTTCATTAGTTTTGTTTTAATTGAAGATTTATTGTTTATGTTTTACACTTAAAACAACGCATACATACTTTATATGCGATAAAACAACAAACACAATTATTGTTTGCCATTATTTTTCTATAGAATTCTATAGAATTTATAGGATTTTTTATACGAAAATTTTATGTTATTATTATATGAACAATATGCGGCTCTATAACAAAATGTATTGTACATTTTTACTTTCTATGATAAAGCGAGAAAAAAGGGCTAACAGCAAAGAACACAATATGGAAGAAAAAAAAATTGTTCAAAAAGCTTTTATCAAATCTTATACAAAAGAGCATTCAATCATTTTTTTTATGTGCTGCTCCTGCTGCTGTTGCTCCTTTTTTTAATAATTTTCGTTTAAGGATTCATATGTACCTATATATATATAATGTTCATGTATGTTTTTTTGCAAAATGTTGTATTATTATAAATTATATTGAAAAAAGGATATTTTACCACGCGACTGTTTTGTACATATACATACATGTATATAAAATATAAACTTGCAAAATTCCCAAAGCATATTATGTATGCATGTGAATGAAAAATTTTGTTGAAAAAAGGGGACGCGATGTAAAGAACATTTTCCACTCAATTTGTTATGCACTTCACAAAACAAGAGCTTCCACCATCAATTGGTATATGTATTATAGTGGGTGAACTTATATATACTTTCTATATATAAAATAATATATTCTTTTCTGCTACTATATACATATATTTAATGTGTTTTTTATAAGGACTTATATACAGTAAGTTGCCATACATGTAGTTATATAGTATTTACTACAGTTTTGTATTTTTAAATTTTTTCCTCTGTTATTATGTTTTTTTGTGTCTTTGTCGTTACATATCACTTTTGTATTTATATGTTTATAGACTAAAGTTTAACAACAACAACAAAAAACGTACAAATTAAGTATTTAGAGCAAAAAGGGTTTCTCAAGTATTCTTGTGTCACACACCTATATAGCGTATATACAACAATTATAACAATTAGTACATAGCAGCAAGTAAAAATTAATGAAATATTATTTACACTATAAAAGTAATACTGAAAAACGTAATAATTTTGTTTTTCTCACTATTCTGGTTTAAATTATAGTATATATTATATATAAGTACCTACCATACACGAAGCGTGAAAAATGCCTGTTGATTTTAGATTTTGAAAAAAATCCCCATGTATAGTCCACAATTTTTTTTTTGTCTGTTTTCTGACTATTTAAGAATCTCAGGAATTCGTTAGAGAATCGTTAGGGGATGTAAAAAGACTGCGATTGCTATAGAAATCAGTTTATTTCGTTTATTTTTTCCATCAAAATCTGTTGATTTTA
>JANSTW010059501.1:0-11417 GCA_027564275.1 Diadocidia ferruginosa
TTTTTTGTGAAAAACATCTGTGAGTGCCGCCAACAGGATTCGAACCCCGAACCTACCATTTACTATACTCGGCGGCATATACCACACGGCTATAGCATTGGTTCTAAATTAATTTTAATTTAGTTTACTTAATTTAATTTAAGAAGAACGAGAATCCACCTACCGTCCAAAATTGTTCGAAATATTTGTATAATGAGAAATAATTGCTGTACAATCAACACCAACTTTACGCTCATTCAACATCTGTCACATGATTTCATTTTTCATATTCCGAGGTTTCTCCGATAATTTTGCATCTTGTGATATCTTTGCAAAAGAAAGATTTTCTTCCTTTTTTATAAAGTGCGAAAATCGCTCTATTTTGCAGTAAGTAAAGCCACCAAAATCTAATCGACAAATATGAAAATCTGCGGACCAAAACTATCCCTTTGTGGGCTGATAATTTCAATCTGGGGAATTATTCAATTGGTAAGTACTAGTAGAATGAATGGGGGCTAGATTTTTTTGTGATGTAGTTGTCCTTCGCGGAGACTACACTACAAGTATATTTTGGCCCCTATAGTTTATTACTCATCCTTAAAATAATTAAATTATATTTTTAAAGACGCTGATGGGAGTTTTCTACTACACAAACAGTGTAGCATTGGTTGAAGATCTTCCCCTCGAAGCTCACTACTCAGATTTGAAGGCATTCTATGCAGCTGCTGATGCTGCCTACAGTCAGGTAATTGAAAATTAAGTTAAATATTCTAATAATTTTATTAGTTGTTCAAAATTGATTGTAAATTATCACAAGCCATATGATTGCGCGATTTCGATATCAATGATTAATAATATTTGAAGACGTCATTGATTAATGATGACATCACAAGTTGTTGTTAAGGAAAGGGTGGTCAAGGAGAAGGAGTTATTTTGGAACATATCATGATAATGATTTGTTATTTGTATATTGTTGAAGAAACAAGATCAATATTCAATTTCATTTCTCTAACACCAATCTTTTTAAGGGGAAACCACTAGCAAAAATATTGTCCCAGGGATTCTGATTTCCATGATTTTTGAAATAATTTCTGATTTCTGAAATGATTTTCTTATTTTTGAAATGATTTCTGATTTTCGCATCCTTGTGCTTGTCCCATGGTCCAAGATTTCCGTAAGTATGGTTTCCCCCTCGAATCTTTTTCAAATGAAATTATTTTGTTATCTTTATAATATTTAATCCTAATTATTGAAGTAGATATTTAATTTAATTTTTTTTCCAGAATGCCTATAATTGCTGGATCGCAGCTTGTATCTATGTCATAACATTACTTTTCTCTGGTCAACAATTCTATGCAAATAGTCGTACCTCAGTGTAGATGATTTCGTCAACTTCATCATCGTTAAAAAACCATTAAATATTTTTTTTTTAAGAAAAGGAGATTGTTTGCTAAATTTTATATTATAATTCCCTGATCACAAGCCAAAGTGGCATAACTCCGAAAAAATGGTTTAAGGAAACTGTGCCACTGTGTCTTGTGAGCAGGAAATACAAATAGTTTTCGTTATGTATAAATATAAATGTATGCTCCTATATTATGTCCTATTTCCTTTTTATATGAATTTATAAAGATCATTAAAACATTTGTTAATGTACCCCATTATATACACAAGATCAAATTAAAAAAAAAAATAATTAAATAAAATGCGGTTCATAAAACCCTATCTGATGGAAATATCATATAATTGTTGCTCCTTTTCAATTATTAAATTATAGAATGTTTTTAGCTTAACTTGTCGATTTTTAAAGAAATATGTAATGTTGTCTGAAGCATAAAGTATTATAAACCATAAATTTATTTATATTTAAATTTTTCGAAATTTAAGAAATATATCGCAGCTCTTTGAGCAAGCACTTAATTGTATTTTCAACAAACAAATTCAAATTATTTTTTTTTAATATAAATTTCTATTGTTTTCTGTCTCTATATTAAGAACAACTTACATTCCAAGATTTATTTATTTTTATTTAAATTTTAAACCAAATGTAAATAAATTAATTGGTTTTCTTAATAATGTAAATATATATCAAATGTTGCGAATTATGCAAATTAAAAATGAAAAATAAATTTGAAAATGTAATATCGTTATTTTAGAGATTTTAATTTAATAAAAGTAACTATATATTATGTCTGTTGTTATAACTACAATTAAACAATTCAAAAGTATTGAATAGTAATACACATTTTTTGGGAGATTTTTTTTTAATATTCCTATATGACGTCCTTTTACACAATATTCTGAAATCAAAGTAAAAATGACCGTTTTACAATTTAGCTACGATAAAAATAGTATATTGAATCAAGTGTGGACACGACATAACGCCCAAAGCTATAACAAGCTTAACGCCGCGGTTCAAATAAAAACTATTTATTGGTTTGTGTCTTTGCTAAAAATCGATAAAATTGTATAAACAAAGCGATGAGTTTATAATGCTTCTATAATGGGTTTGAGAATTAGAATAAAAGCTTGTTAAAGCTTTGGGCGGTATTTTATTTATTTTTAAAACGGACATATTGTCCTAATAAATTTAGAAGTACTAGCAGAAAGAGTCGCGACAATAAATTATTTTCATAGTAAAAATAGAAATACTAGTTATGGGTCTTATTTTCGATGTGCATTTTTTCCTATATGTTTTGCTAGACGTACTAGAATAAAGAGACACGACAATACGCAATTTCGTGAAAAATAAGCCCCAGAAATTTTGTACAGAAAACAACAGTAAAAATAAGAAAAAAATTAATTTGAAGTAAATTTAAATTTTATACGGTAATACGTATAGGAAAAAATATTCACCACGAAAATAAGCCCCAACTAGTACTTCTATTTTTACTATGAAAATAATTTATTATCAGAGACACGATTTATAACAATTGTAAAAAAAAATTTAAAAAGCTTAAAAACTAATTATTTTCGACTTTCAAAACCTGTAACTCAAAAAATACTTTTTCCAATTGATACAAACAGGCGATATCGTCGGAAAGAAAAAATACTTACTTATATCCTATATATATAGTTATCAATCTAGTTTAAATTTTAGGATTGTTAAATTTACAGTTTTCAAGATTTTTGGCCGTAACTGAAAAATAAGCCGAAAAACATGTTTATTGGCGATTTATTTATTTTATTTTGCGGTTATTTGAAAAAAATATTGGATAACATTTTCGCGACCTCAAATTAACCAAGAAACGTGTTTTCTCAGAAGGACCATTACATAAGTGAATATTTTTAACCGTTATTGGTGCGAAGATGTACACACGTACCTTTTGCGTTTTCAAAATCAAATTTTATCATATTACATAGACGTCAAATTGTGCGGAAACTTCATTAGAGCTCCTTACTTTTTATAATTATTACTTTTTAACGAGCAATTGGAATATTTTTGTTGGTCTAAATATATTTTACACCTTACTTCGTGCGAAAAGGTACTCATGTATACCTTCAAGTATTTTGTATATGGAGAATCTAAAAAAACAACCACAAATGTTTAAATTCATTAAAATTAAAGTACATTCATATTATGTGTATATTGTAATACACATTATAAATTTAAAAAAAACTTAGTATATTCATATATTTTATATTATTTTATTACAGTAAACAAAATTGTTCTTATCTATTGCATATTAGCTTGATTCTAGGACGCAATTACTACATATATTGGCTTATTGACTGAATTATGCTAATTACAAACTCGTCTATTGCAATTAGTACAACATTTTTTGGTTTTTCGTTGAAATTTGTCATTTATTCTACAAATAAAACAGCCTTCTACGACCATCTAGTAATACTGGTAGCAATTCTTTACCAAGAAGAAGAACATCCTGTATTGCACAGCGAACGAAAGTATTTGACAATGTATATGGCTGTTTAATGCGTTTCTGAATATTTTCTTTGCATAATTCCATACTTAAATTTTTCAAAAACTTTCTTCATCCTTCAGTATCAGTGGACACAAATCTCGGATTATGTTCCATGTATAATGTATATGCAGCCAATGATAAAGTTCATCAATTTGTTCCACCTTTTTAGTGTACGTTCCTAACATCTTAGATCTTATCCATATTGTCAATTCCTCCTTTAGTAATATTGTAGTAAGAATTAAGAAATAATTTCTGGTTTAGCAGTCATTGTTTCCTCCACACACAACCAATAACAAGCGCTGATTGAGTGGTACCTAAAATATCGGCACAGTTGTCCGCTCGCATTAAACAATAATAATCTATTTTATTTGACGGACCATCCAAATTAATCTCATTTTACAATCTGCATATATATTTTTTAATTTTCACGCAATTATTTATAACAAAAAATTGCTCCTTCCGCATCCCTAAAATTGTATTCCTCAAGAAAAATGTTTAAAAATTCAAAAATAACATGGCGCCGCCAATATACATGTGAGCTTTCAATTCGAGCTTTCACGCATATAAAATTGTGGTTTGAGCATTCACTAAACCATATACACGGCGGTTTACATTGTAAAGTAGTTTGGTAGCCCGCAAGCCCAAATAATTAGAAGAAAAAAATATACGCGAGGAGAAAATCAAAACAAATCGCAGTCTTTCTTGACATTTTACAAAGATTGGGTCGGTGTGCCGGAGGATCTCCAATATAAAAAAAATAAATTTAATTATTTTAAATAAAGTGAAATTAAATTATCTATTAAAAAATATTGTTCAGTAAATGAAAAACCCCTTGGCCAGTAATAAATAATTAAAATACTTTGAATTCCATTTGATTTTGGGTTTGTTTTTGTTGTTCTCGCTACTACGACGTGACTACGTGCAGTGGTACAGACACTTCATGGTTGCTAAATATTCCTCCGTACTACTGTAATAGCTAGAAGAATTTGAAGAAGACGGCGACGGTCTTGCGTGTGCCATACATTATCGCATAAATAAATGAACATTACAAGTATTATTGAACTCTGCGAACAGATTTGATAAAAAATTAATAAAATTCGTCAAAATGCTTTCATCATTTTTGAAAAATGCTTCGTACAAAGGTGTGGCGAGAATGAATTTACTGTTACACCCAGAAAACTCAACATCCGCATTGTTGATGGGTGGCAGTAGATCATCCATCTCGACCAGCGGTGATGTTAAGAATTCGGACATTTTGGCCAAACAAGATGGGACCGCTTCGGTGGTTGAGCCAAAAAATGCCAAAATCAACAATAATAAATACAAGAAAATGTATCGGTAAGTACAGCTAGCAAATTCTCTTTGATAAATCTATAGCCTAGAATTAGGAATATGCAGACGAAATTATTTTGATTGAGTCGATGTTTACAAAAACAAACAAAAATTTCTATATTTAAACCTTTTTATCTAATCTCGATGTAATTTTAAAAATAACATTTTGTAACGCATGCAAGATTGATAAGGGTCTAAACCGGAGGTAAGTTGTTTTTATTTTATTTACAAGTAGAATACTTAAATATAGGGTAAACCGGCCATATATCGGCCATGAAAGGTAGTGATTGGCCACCGCTTCTCTATATATACTCATATTTTTCGGCAATTTATTTATTAAATTGTCGAAATATATGAGTTTCTATATAATGTATAGGGAGCCCTACTTTCGCTTTGACCTATAGAGACCTCAAATACAATCCCAAATTCAAGGACTACTAAAAAACTTATCCTTCAGAAAAATTTATTAAAATCTGTATGCTAAAGTAAAACTTTATCTATCTCGCTACGGAGCATGTCCTAGCACCGAATATGCCTAGCACCGAAAGTTCCTAGCATCGAATTGCCTATCATCGAATTGCCTAACATCGAATTTCCTTGCACCTAACTGCCTTGCACCGAAAGAGCCTAGCACCGAATGTGCCTAGCACCGAAAGTGCCTAGCATCGAAAGTTTCTAGCACCGAATTGCCTAGCACCGAAAGTGCCTAGAACCGAATTGTCTAGCACCGAAAACAGAGAGCAGTAGGCAGAGACTGTTGGGTTTCGACACGGTGATCTTCACTGACGGATCGAAGCTAAACGGTGGCAAAGAAAATTTATAATTATATAAAAAAAAAAAAATAATTATAAATTTTCTTTGACGGTGGGGTTGGTTATTTTCTGCGAAAAGCTCAATATATCGGAATCAATCAGACACCCAAACTTGGCGAGTGTATTGCAGGCAGAATTGCTTGCGATCTTGCTGGCATGTAAGCGGGAGAGGGCAAGCGATGCTCATATGCAGAATTTGGCGATATTCGTAGACAGTCAACCTGCAATTTTAGCTCTTGGATCTTCTATTATTAGCTCAAAATTGGTTACGCAATGCCACGAGGAACTTTTATCTATGAGTGAGCTCTGCGACGTAACTCTTGTTTGGGTTCCTGGCCATAGTTGCATCGCTGGAAATGAGCGTGCGGATGAACTGGTCAGACTTGGATCAGCTCTGGACAGCAATCTTGCTTGGGAAGTTCTTCCTTCCTTGAACTTAGTAAAGGTTCGCTCAAAAGTGCATTTCTTGCATTTAGCTGACTTGAGATGGAACAGAACTATCTCTTGTCGCAGGGCCAGGAAGCCCTAGCCTTCGTACAATCAAAATAGAACAGACGCACTTATGAGTTTGTCTCGTTTAGACATCTCTCGATTAGTTGCGGTTCTCTCTGGCCACTGGGCTATTGGGGTCCATACCGCTAGGTCGGGGATCCCACACAATGCGAGTTGTCGCAGTTGTTGTGATGTAAATGAACCGGAGCTGGCCGAGCACTTCATTTATGAGTGCCCTGCTCTCAGTATATTGACTTGGGGCTCAGATAGATGTAACAGAGATCAGGGAGCTCCTGGGTTTTCTCAATTTAACTGGGTGGATCGGATAGGTATGTCTTAGTTTATTATTCGGGGATTTTTCGTTTCTTGTGGTTTCAAAAAGGCAATTTTTATGTTAATTGAAGTCTAGTTATGTTTCTGCTAGACTTGCCACTGTAACCAACCATACATCTTCATATTTTCTTGACAACCCATTTTCAACAAACATTGACCCATTTTCCTGTCTAATGGAGATTTATAATAAAAGTGCCAAATGTTATAGGCCCCTATTCGGGGAGATGGTCAGTTAGGGCCTGATCAAATCTGAATAAGTTAAAAAAAAGTTTACTTGTAATAACTTAAAAAATCTTGAAGGAGGTCGATGATAGTCCTTTTTACCCTATCTACTAATTTATTTGTTCAGCTCAATAAAACAATAATACGTATTTTATTTTAAATTTATAGAAAATATGGCAAAAATCTATATATTCCATAGCTCGGCATAATATTATCTCTACCTATACTTGGTTTTTTGCGTTTTAGTTATATTCGTTCGTTCGTTATGTTTATTTTATTACATTTTTACAATAAATATTTAATTTCTTACATAAAATTTACTCAACTGGAGATACAAAATATATAGCTGCGGTATAGGCGCAGTGTTGTTGTAAAAGAGTTTTAAATTTTATTATTATTCATATACCTCAATAAAATGTGGTATGTGTTATTTTGGGTGAATGATTGTGTTTTTTGTTGTTGTTGTTTTTATTAAGAAAAAACAAATAAACAAAAAAACATGATATTATTACAACAACATACCAAGCGATCTATTAGCCGTTTACTTATGCTGTTCTAAAAATAGAAACCCAAAATAAACGATAAAAAACCCCTTTTAATACACAACTATAGTAATGAGAAAGTCTAGACATAATATATTTATTATATAGAATATAGATAGAACATGTCGTCTCAATGGAAAATAAATATCTGGAAAATTTTATTCAAAAAAACAACATCATGTTCATCATGGTAAACATAACTGGGAGTAAAACATGTTTTTTTCTGCCTTTGAGTGTACCTCAAGGATCTGTTCTTAGTAAAATTTTCTCAGCAAGTTTATTAATTATCTATTATAGCGAAAATTCTCGCGGCATGCGCCGCTAAATCCAAAAATGAATTACACAATCTAGCCTATCCACACCAAGTATGTCCAAGCCGTCCTACTCTCTCGTAATGGAACCTGCTAATCTTAGTCTATTTGGGGAGGCGGTGACGGACAGAGAGAGGGAGAAACTACAGATTTTGCCTACGGGATCTGTAGTTTTTCCAGTAAGTTTGGCGTTTGGTTAAGTACCTACCCCGAGGGGTTAGCCACTATGAAAAATTGTGTCCCACTGATTTCCAAATTTCAATGATTTCCAAAATGATTTCCATTTTTTTAAATGATTTCCAAATGATTTCCATTTTTTGAAATGATTTCCAAATGATTTCCATTTTTTGAAATGATTTCCAAATGATTTCCACAAGCTTGTCCCATGATTTCCAATAGTGGTTAACCCCTCGACCACGCCTATATATTTATAAAAAAAATGTGACCGAAATACATTTGTATAAATATTTACCAGGTAGTCGCGATAACGAGAGTTTGTGGACTTTTTTTTGCAAATTAATTAACTTTTTTATAATATTTTTGTTAATTGTCTTGGGATTTGTTCATAAAATGTACGTTCAACACCTAATTATATAATCAAGAGAATAAGTTTATACATAGAACCCAAACCGAGGGGGAAACCACTTACGGATATCATGGGACAAATTATTTCGAAAATAACGGAAATCATTTCGGAAATCCCGGAAATCATTTGAATTTCGGAAATCAGAAATCATGGGTCACATTTTTTTCTAGTGATTTCCCCCTCGACCCAAACCCATATTATATAATTAATTTTGAAAAAAACGAAAATTAACTCAATCATTCAAAACACGAAAATTGTTCGCAGATCAGAAATTAATTCGAAAATATGAAATCAGAAATCATGGAAATCAGATCATAGGTACATTGATTCGGAAATCTCATGAATTATTGCGGAAATCAAAATCATTTTGTTAAACCATAGCATAAATTAGTTAATTCGGAAATGAGAAATAATTTCGTAAATCACAAAAATCAGAAATCAGATCATAAATTAATTCGGAAATCTGCCATCATTTCAGAAATCAGAAATAATTTCGGAAATCACAAAAATATTTCTGAAATCACCACGGAAATCTCGCAAATCAATTCAGAAATCGGAAATTATTTCATAAATTACTGAAATATTTTCAAAAATTATAAATCATTTCACAAATCTCGGAAATCAGATCATAAATTAATTAAAAAATCAGAAATAATTTCGGAAATAAAGAAATAATTCAGAAATCAGAAATCTCGAAAATCAGTCATAAATTAATTCGGAAATCAGGTCATAAATTAGTCAATTCGGATATGAGAAATAATTAGATATAATTGTGGAAATAACGAAATATTTCAGAAATCAGACCATAAATTAATTCTGACATCTTGGGAATCAGATCATACATTGATTTGGAAATCTCGAGTGAAATCTCGTAAACTATTTCGGAAATTTTTCAAAAATATTTCGAAAACCAGAAATCATTTTGAAAATCTCTGAAATCAGATCACAAATAAAATTAACTCGGAAATCAGAAATAATTTCGTAAATTACAAAAATTAGAAATAATTGTAGAAATCTCGAAAATCAAATAATTAATAAATTCGGAAATATGAAATCATTTCAGAAATCAGAAATCAATTAAAAAATATGATTTATGATTATTATTCAGAAATTACGGAAATATTTTCGGAAATCAGAAATCTTGGAACGAAATTTGTTCTAGGGTTTCAGTCTAGCATCGCTCATTGCTAAATAATAATTTTCGAATTCAGCGACTTGTGTTCTATACGACACAATATTATGTAGATAAAATCATTTAAACATGTTGTATATTATGAATTGCTTAAGTATTCAAATTTATGAGCAATCTAAAAACAGTTTTTACAACTTTTAAATGTATTTTTTTTATAATTGATTTATTCTATTAATACATCGCGCACATCAACGCATAAGATAAAATCGAGGGTATAATCACTAGACAAAATTGTGTTTCACGGTTACTGATTTCTAAAATGATTTCCGTAATTTCCGAGATGATTTCCGTGAATTCCGAAATTATTTCCGTGATTTCCGAAATAATTTGTCCCATGATTACCGTAAGTGGTTTCCCCCTCGGCTAAAATATTATAGAAAAAAAATATTTTTTTTTAATTCTTTAAAAATGTATGGAAACATATTGTTAATACAAGGTTGATTCAGCACAGTTTAAAGATACGCAGTTGTTGCAATTAGACATTTTTTTACAATTTTGTCTTATATAGAACGCAAAGGTGACATGACGCCCAAAAGCTTTAACAAGCTTTTTTCTTATTCTAAAACCGACACAGTAGCCAAAATATAAAGCCATCGCTCAATTGTTTTTAATTGTTATACAAGAAATTTTTTTACGCTTTTTAGCAAACAATAAATAGATTTTAGCGGTTTTAAGCTTTAAAGCTTTAAGCTTTTGGGCGTTATGTCTTTGGGTGTTATGTCATCCAAATGAGTGCGTAACTTTACACTGTGGTGTGCAACGACCGATCTCTGAGTACATACGGCTGCATTTATAAATGTATAACAATATCAGAACTGATTTAGAAGAGGTTCCCAATTCTTTATTTTATAGAAAAGTTGGTCTGCCAAAGACGATTTATTTTTGTTGAGCTTTAAAAAAAAATCGAAAGTATAAAAGTCTCTTCTATACAAAAATTAGAAATTTGCAATTTGATTTTCTATAAACATTTTTATAAGTTCGCATATTTACTTACCATATTTAGACAAGTTTATAATATTCACTGACCGCATTGACCCAAATTAATTTACACACATCATAATTTGGCGTTCTACAATTACTTTAATTTTTATTTAATTTTTTATTTTGGAAATTTTTACAAGTGTATAAAACTAATCATTCAATTTGTTTGATCTTGACCTTGACTATTTAAATATTATTTTTAATTTACTCCAAATACAAGAGCTTTTAAAAATTAGAAGTTGCGAAATTTCCATTTTATTTGAACGAAAGTGAATTTTTCGCTTCTGTATACATAGTGTTTTAGTTTCTCATGCAGAACCAACGTACATTATAGCTGTTAATGCGAGGGGGAAACCACTTACGGAAATCATGGGACAAATTATTTCGGAAATCACGGAAATCATTCCGGAAATCACGGACATCATTTCGGAAATGAGAAATCATGGGACACAATTTTTTCTAGTGATTTTCCCCTCGTGTTAATGACTCCAATTTAATATTTGGCGAATCTAAAATATACAGTTTTGAGGTTTAATTGTGTTTAGATTGGCAAGGTCATCATGTCAAAAATGCTTTTTTTTATTATTAATGCGCATTAACTTAACAGATGTAATGATCTTTTATTTTTTTTATCTTTGTTTACATTTTAACAATTTTCGCTCTATTATTTTGACAGATTTTGCCATTAAATTGTTCGCCCTATAGAATTATT
>JANSTW010059512.1:0-11417 GCA_027564275.1 Diadocidia ferruginosa
ATCTTGTCATCTTGTTATCTTGCCTTATCGTCATTTCAGTCATCTTGTCATCATCTTGTTATCTTGTCAACTTGTCATCTTGCCATCTTGTCATCTTGCCATCTTGTCATCTTGTAATCTTGTCATCTTGTCATCTTGTCATCTTGTCATCTTGCCATCTTGTTATTTTGTCATGTTGTCATCTTGTCATCTTGTCATCTTGTCATCTTGTCATCTTGTCATCTTGTCATCTTGTGATTTTGTCAACTTTGTTTCTTGCCTTATCGGTATTTCAGTAATCTTGTCATCTTGTCATCTTGTGATCTTGTCGTCTGTCTCCTTATCATGTTAGTCATCTTGTCATCTTGTCGCCTTATCATGTTAGTCATCTTGTCCTGTTGTCATCTTGTCATTTTGTTATCTTGACATTTTGTTATCTTGTCATCTTGCTATTTTGTCATTTTGTCATTTTTTAATCTTGTCATTTTGTCATCATGTCATCTTGTCATCAATATCAGATGGGAAAAAAATTTCCTAGGCTGTGGTGTTACAAACACGATGATCATAACAGTTAGAAATACCTACGCGAACTATTGTTAAGATAAGGCAATGGCCGCGTTTTTTTGTCTTTCGGATAAGTTTTTGTCTGTAAGAACATTTTTAACGATCTTTTGAAAGTATTAAAGGACTTCCGCCTTGAAAATCTTACAATTTTAATCGGTCTTTTTTTGGATAAAAAGTTTAGGGACACCGCTTGGGTCCTTAAGGATAGACTTCCACCTTCAAAATCTTACAATTTTAGTGGAAGTTATATGACATTGCTTTGGAAGTCCTCAAGGAAGTCTTTCGGATGAGTTTTTCTCTGATATTTTTGTTTTTTTTGCGAATTTTTGGAAATCTTGAAAGACTTCCTCTTCAGAAATCTTGGAATTATAACGGAAGTTTAGGGATACCGATTGAGAATTACTTAAGAATATCACTTGGACGATCTTAGAGGCCTTCAAAACAGAAATTCCCCCTTGTCAATCTTGTAAGTTAAATGGAAATCTTCTTTTCTACGATCTCTTGAAAGACTCTCAGAATTTTCTTTAAATCTTTAATCTCCTAAATCTTTTAATTATCCTAAATCTTTTAAACCTCTTAAATCTTTTAAATCTCTTTAATCTGTTATATCTCTTAAATCTGTTATACTTCTTAAACCTCTTAAATCTTTAAAATCTTTTAAATCTCTTGAATCTCTTAAATCTCTTAAAACGCCTAAATCTGTCATATCTCTTAAACCTACTACATCTCTTAAAACTTTTAAATCTCTTAAATCTTTTATACCTATCAAACCTCTTAAATCTCTAAAATCTTTTAAATCTCTTTAATCTCTTAAGTCTCTTAAAACTCTCAAAACTCTTTAATCTCTTAAACTTCTTAAATCTCTTAAATCTTTTAAATCTCTAAAATCTCTTAAAACTCTTAGATCTGTTATACCTCTTAAACCTCTTAAATCTCTTAAACCTTTCAAATCTCTTAAATCTTTTAAATCTCTTAAATCTCTTGAATCTCTTAAATATTTCCATCTTTTAAATATCTCTCTTATTTCGTTTCCTTTAATCTCTATTTTCTGTTCTCTTTCTCTTTTCCTGTTTCCTAAATTATTTCGTATAAATCAGAAAATGTATAAGTAACAGGAAGGAATACAAGTAGAAAACCATACAAAGTGAGGTCTTGTTTTTGCATGTGAAAGCTTATGAATATATGATAAATTGTTTATTTTTATAATTTCAGCCATTATTCCATAAGATCTATGAATCACATTCTATGTTCGTTCGTTATATGTTCAGTTATAAATCAGTTGCCAAAATCTCTAAAATAAAATAGAACGTCATGCTAGCTTAAACAAATATGACAGTTTGGCAGGCTTAATAGACGTTGCTGTAATTATATAATATTTTATAGTGGCAACACTAATTCAAAATCATCAATGTTGCTTTCTGGGATAGGGACAAACAAAATCAAGCCAGTGACTTGGATACATGATTAATCTTCGCAATTTAACTAAAAATCTATATAAATTTACAATATTTGGTTTATTTATAATTTTTTTCTCTCGGTTGGTAAATTAAAATAAAACCGATCTAGGTAAATAGGTTAACCAAACAGAAAACTGTTTATGAAAATAGTAAAATATTACAAAAAAAGTACAATTAACTATTTGCTAAAAAAAATACAACAGGTGTTTTTGTCACAGAATACACATTTTCAATTCAAGGCGAAATTTGTTCATATGAGCTGCATTATATTTAACAGTTAAATTGTTTGTCTATTTTTAAAGAACGATGACTAATAAAAACAGAATTTCGGATTGAAGCAATCATTATGGACAAAATCAACAATTTCTTTACGATAGTATAAATTCTCGTTCTTCTTTCGCTTTGTTTACTTTTATTTAGCAATTTCGCTTTATTATTTTGACAGATTTCGCCAGTTATATAAATTCGCCAAAAACTATACTTTGTATCAATGGTTCATTTTTTGGCCCCTTGTCATAAGACAAACATTTAAAAAAAATATTTTTCGGCCAAGTTGATCTCTCACTACAATTATTATTTCAATTTTAATTGAGATAATATTTTTAATCGACATTTTTACAAGAATAACAACAAAAACAAACAATAATAACAAAACGAATTGTAAATAAATATGAAAATATATTTATGTCTGCGTATTGCTGCCATTAAAGCGAGGAATAAACAAACAAACGTTTTTTTTTATCATTTTCTTATCAATCCGAAAATACAAAATAATAATTTTTTTTGGAAATTAATAAATGATAACAACAATAATGTGATTTGTTGGTTCTTTGCTTGTTGACCTAGTTATTATATATTTGTTTAAGATGTCCAACAGAATGTGGCGAGATTTAGAAAACATTTTGTCTTTTAAATTTATTGTTTTATCCACATTGACTGAAAATGGTACAAAAACCCAATACGAATTTTAATTTTTAGATTTCTATGACTTGGCTTTCACGACTTCCATAAAAATTCCATGATTTTCATAAGATTTCCATGAAGACATCTCCTTCCAAGATTTCCATAATAAAGCTAATGCATTCCAGTCTTATGGAAGTTATGGAGAAAGTCTAATATTAATCTTGGAAGATGTCGGAAATCTTATTGAAATCATTAGTCTGATGAAATAGTGGAAATTTTTAAAGTTTTATGGAAGATTTCCACGATTTCAATAAAAAAAACATCTAAAACCTCTTAGATTTCCAAAATATTCCAATAACTTCAAGTATTATCTGGAAAATCTAGGTATTCTTTTCGAAATCATGCTGGACTTATGGAAGTCATAAAACTCTTAAAAGTTCCAGTAGACATTCAATATTTCCTTAACTTCCACAAGAATTCCATGATTTTCATAAGATTTCCATAAAGACATCTTATTGACTTCCAAGATTTCCATAATAAAACCAATGACTTCCAGTCTTATTGAAGTTATGGGGGTATTGAAATCATTTGGAAGTAGTGGCAATTTTTGAAGTTTTATGGAAGGCTTAAAAATTTCATCGAAGTAATAAAATTCTTAGGAATTCTATAAGTTTTTCAAGAGTTCCCCGACTTGCATCATTTTTCCAAGACTTTCTAAAGAATTTAATGACTAATCAATTTTTCATCATAAAGACATTCTAAACTTCAAACATTTTCCAATCTTATTTTGTAAATCTAGAAATTCTTTTGGAAGTCATGATCGACTTATGGAAGTCGTGTCAGTTTTGAAAGTCTAATGGACATCTTGTAAATTTTTTGAAAGCCTTTGAAGTTCCACGGAAGTCATGGAATTTTTAAGAGATCCAGTACACATTCAAGATTTGCACGACTGCCAACAGACTTCCATAGGAATTCTATGACTTTCCATAATTTCGATATAGACATCCTAAACTTCCATATAACTTTCAAGATTTCCATAATATTTAAATTACTTATGACGTTTTATTGAAATCTTTAAAATTTAGGAAGTCTTATGGAAGTGGAAATATTGGAAATGTTGGAAGTTTAGTGGAGGTATAAGGAAATGAAAAGTGTAATTCTTATCTTAAATCTCTACTGGAACGCTTAAGAATACAATGAGTCTTACAGAAGTTATGGCGTAAGAAGTCTGATAGAAATAATGAAAATGTACGAAGTCTTATGAAAGTCATGAAAGTCTCCTGGAAGTAGTAGAAATATTGGAAGTATTATGGACTTTTTAGAAGTCTTAAGAATTTCATAACTTCTATTAGACTTCCATGACATCCATAGAAATGTTACAAAATGGAAGTCGAAGTTTTGAAAGTCATAATATTTCAAAGACTTCCAGTCTTACGAAAGTTATGGCGGAAGAAATCTGATAGAAATCTTGGAAATGTAGGAAGTCTTATGGAAGTCATGAAAGTCTTCAGTCATTGTGATGCCTGCTGTCTTAGAAGTCTTTGCAATCTGTGCAGTCTTGTAAGTCAAATGGTACAAAGCTCATGTAAATCAATTCAATTCAAGATAAAACAGACAACCAGAATCCGAATTGGGTGTTAAATGTCTAGAGACATATCTTTGGAAATATTGGAATTCTTGAAATTTGTGCGTCTAAGACCAAGACTTTAATAAAATTTTTAGAGATCCAAAACCTCTAAAATTTTCAGGATTTTGAGTCTTATCTTGGATTTTCATGACTTTCAATCTATTGAGATTTTGGGAATTCTTTTCAAAGTTTTCCATGATATCCAGTTTTATGAAAGTCTTAATTCATAGAAGTCATGGAATTCTTAAGAGTTCCAGTAGGCGTTTAAGATTTCCACGACTTTCATAAGAATTCCATGATTTTCATAAGATTTTTATAAAGACATTCTAGACTTCCAAGATTTCCATAAAAAAAATCAATGACTTCCAGTCTTATGGAAGTTATAGCGGAAGTCTTATAGAAATATTAAAAACTGAAGGAAATCTTATGGAAGTCTTAACGAAATTTCGAAAGTATTATGGATGTCTTGCAAGTTTTGTAGAAGTCTTAAAAGTACCACGGCAGTAATGAAATTCTTAAGAATTCTATAGAACTTTGAAGATTTCCACGACTTCCATAATTTGCATAAGAATTTCATGACTAATAAGATTTCCATGATTTCCATAAATACATCAAATGCTTCAAAGATTTTCTAAATATTTCTATCACCTTTAGTTTTATTTAAAAGACTTTCGTAAGTCGTTGAAGTTTTGGAAGTCTAATGGAAATCTTGGAAGTTTGATGGATGTTTTTTTCCATAGAAGTCATGCACATTTTTAGAGTTTCAGTTCACATTTAAGATTTCCTCGACTTCCAACAGACTTTCATAATAATTCCATGACTTTCTTAAGATTTCCATCTAGAGATCTTAAACCTCCATAAAACTTCCAAGATTTCCATAATATTTAAATTACTTTCGGTCTTATGGCAGTTCCTAAATTTTCAAGATTTCAATAAGACATCTATCATATGTCTTATCGAAATCTTGAAAGTGCAGGAAGTCTTATGGAAGTAATGAAAGTCTTCTGGAAGTTGTGGAAATTTTCGAAGTTTCATGAAAATCTTGGAAGTCTTATGGATAACTTGAATTTTTGAAAGTTTTAATAATTTCATAATTTACATAAAACTTTCATTATATCCATTCCAAGACTTTCATAAAACTCGATATCATGGAAGTGTTAAGAGACTTGGAAGTCTTAAGGAAGTCATAAAAGGTGCCCGTCGCTGCGATGTTTTGGAAGTCTTGGAAATTTTAAGAAATTCTGAGAAATCTTATAAAAGTCTTGTAAGTCTTATTAAAAAAATGACATTTTTATGAAAGTCTGGAAAAGGCTGCGTCTTTTTTGTCCCAACTCGCCTAATCTTCTACTCCTGAATTGATGAGAAAGAATGAAATAAATGTGGAAAAATCAAATACAAATCCAACCCACCTGTACAATTGTCTTCGAATGTTATTATCGAATCTAACAGTCTTTTTGCAGCTCTCCGACATCTCATCGGCCCCGCTTTCCTCTGGAATTGAGCCTACACCAATGGCATCGATTGAGCACGAATAGAAATGATCATCCACAGAACTTTCCGATATGCTACGAATGTAAGAACTGCGACGCTTTAGAATTCCCTTCAAATTCGGAACAATTTGATTTTGATCATCGTTGCTTGACTCCGACACACTTCGGCTTTTGCCAAAACCATTTGCCGTAGCAGCTGTGGCCGATTTCTTTATTGCTTCATCGGCTATCTTGGCAGCCTCTTCATTAGCCTCTTTTATTTCAGCCTTTAGTTCATCACAATGGGATTCGGAGAAGGAACGAGATTTTTTATTTTTTCGTTTATTTCGCTTTTGCTTCTGATGCGTTAGTTTCTCATCACATTCCTCATCCTCCTCAGTCGCTTGATGTTTACTCTTTGTACTACTATTGTTCAGTATGTCAATTTGGATTTCCTTTTCCGAAACAGCACTCACATCAATCTCAATGTCCTCTTCCCGATGAGCCGGTCTGCTGTTGTTGTATTTCGATGCATTTGCATTTAAAATCAATTCTTCGGCAGCGCTCACCTCGTCCAATCCGACAAAACAGCGCTCGAACGCTTCGCCGTTCATTTCAATTTGTAAAATTACATTATTGTCCCAGGCATCGGGTTGACAGTCCGAAATGTGGCTCGTTTGATCGGTGGGGAAACGTACGCAAAATGCATAGTTTATGGGAAAATAGCCGGCGCCGATTGAGGCGAATTTAATTTGAACCATTCGGTCGGAACGCTTGAGTAGCATGGAATTGGGGTCGACATTTTTAACGGCTAACGTAAAGGCAACGGTTGTGTCCAGTGTGTTACAGGTGAAGGCGGGCATTTCATAGCTGAGCGTTGGTTCCAGGAATGTGTTTGTCGTTTTTGCGATGACATTGTCGAGAAGCGGTTGCGAATCGCCCGAGTCAATGTTCTAAAAAAAATTAAGAAATGTTAGAAACTCAATAAGAAATTAGATATTTTTGTAAGACGATTAGAGATAAATGCCGAGCTCGATGCCGAGAGCTAACGACAATGGCAAAATCTTTCCACTTATTGCCACGACTGAACAATGTTCCAGTCACACCTAGATGTAGCGCCAGTTTAGAAGTAATTTATTTTCTCATCTTTCTTCAAAATTTAAATAGAAGAAAAAGAAGATGTGAAGGAATAACAAAATAAAGAATAAAGGGAAGAAGAGAAGGAGGAATTGATGAAATAATAGAAAAAAGAACGACGGTCGAAAGAAAAAAAGGATAAGGAAAAAGGGAAAAAGAAGAAAAGGAAGACTAGAAGGAAAAAGAAATGAAAGAAACAAAGGAAGAAGTAAAAAGGACGTAACGCCGTTTTAGAAATAATTTATTTGTCATCTATCTTCAAATTTAAATAGAAGAAATAGAAGATGTGAAGGAATAAAAAAAGAAGAATAAATAGAAGAAGAGAAGAAGGAATTGAAGAAAGAATAGAAAAAAGAACAGAGGGTAGAAAGAAGAACAAAAAAAAGGAAGAAGAGAAGAAAAGAAAAGAAAAGGAGCAGGAATAGAAAAAAAATATTTTGTAATATTAAATAAATAAACATATAAACAAAAAAAGGAAGAAGAAAGAATTTAAGGAAGTGAAAAGAAGGAAAATATAAGAAAGAATAGAAGAAAAAAATGAGAAGATAAGGAAATTTATTGGGTGATAATCACATTTGGATCGCCTTTTTGGAAGTTCCTATGCAAGTCTTTAGGACGAGCCTTTGTAACTTTGGAAGTCTTAAAAGACTTCTGCCTTGAAGTTTTATAGAAGCTTTCGTGTGAGTTTTGTCTGGGTGGAATTCCGCTTTGAAAATCTTCGAATTTTCATGAAAGTTTAGGGACAACGCCTTTTGGACGAGCTTTTGGAAGTATTGAAAGACTTTCGACTTGGAAATCTTGGAATTTTGATAGAAGCTTGGGAACATTGCTTTGGAAATCCGTAAGAAAACACTTGCGCCTAGAAAATCTCGGAACTTTAGGGAATTACTCCAGTTTTCTAGGAAATCTTGAAATTTGGATGAAAGTTTAGGAACACAAGTCTTTAAGAAAAGACTTCCGCCTTGCAAATCTCGGAAGTTTATTGAAATTTTAGGGACTTCCCTCCAAGAAATTTTGTAATTTTGATAGAAGCTTAGGAACATCACTTCGGAAGTCCGTAAGGAAATCTCAGAATTTTATGGAAATTTTATAACTTTCGCCAAGAAATTTTTGGAATTATCATGGAAGTTTAGAGCTCGGTTTAGATACACCGTTTTGGAAGTCCTTAAGGAAAGACTTGGAAATTTTAAAAATGGAAGTCAGAAGACTTTGGACTAGCTCATGAAAGACTTTCGCTTCGGAAGCAAGGAAAGACTTCCATTTGGGAAAACTTGTACTTTTAATTTTTGTTTTCTTTTGGACGAGATCTTGAAAGAATTCCTCCTTGGAAATAAAAGAATTTTATTGGAAGTTTAGGGACTATCGCTCATGTAAATCTTGAAATTTTTAAAGAAGTTTTGGGACACTGCTTTGGAAGTCACCAAGGAAGTCTTTTGGACGAGTTTACGGAAGTGTTGAAAGACTTAAGTCTTGGAAATCTTACAATTTTAATGAACATCTTTTTTTTGGACGAGCTCTTGAATGACTTCTGCCGTGGAAATCTTGGAATTATAGGAATTGTCCCTGAAAAACTTGGTATTTTTATAGAAGCTGAGAAACACCGCTTTGGAAGTCCGCAAGATAAGACTTCCGCCTTGTAATTCTCGGAATTTCACTGGAAGTTTAGAGAAATCTTTAAATGTTTAATAGAATTTTAGAGGACTTCTCAGAATTTTAGGAACTTCGCCCAGAAAATCTTTGAATTTTGATAGAAACTTAGGAACATCGCTTTGGAAGTCCGTATGGAATGACTTCCGCCTTGGAAATCTCGGAATTTTATTAGAAATTTTGTGACTTTTGTCATGAAAATCTTGGAATTTTTATGGAAGTTTAGGGGCACCGCTTTGGAATTCCTCGACGAAGTCTTGAAAGACTTTCGCATTGAAAATCTAAGAATTTGAATGAAAGTATTGTGGCACCATCTAAGGAAATCACATGAAAATTCTATGGAAGTCTTGAAAGACTTTTTAAAATTGAAATTGTTGGGACAAAATTTATCAATTGGATCTTATCGCATTTCTAATTAAAACTAATCAACCGAAAATTACCTCTTCTGAAAACCCAGAAACTTTATGTTCATCATCCGATCCGATTGAGTTCTCCTCCTTAGAACTACCGCATTGATCACTTTCAACGCCGCTGTCATCACGCGCTCCCAGCCCATCTCCGGCAAACACAATGTTCCGCTTCATCACCGGCAATACTATCGTCAATTTTCTTGTTGTTTTATCAAACTTGGCTGTTCCATCGATTTCCACCACATCAAAGGGCAAGTCAATGTGCAGCTTGTACTTGGCCGGCACCTCACTGACCAGATAGACTTTCCGACGAGTTACATCGAGCGTAACGTCATTGGTCGATGAAAGGAGCGGTAAGTCAACGGTGACCACCAATTCTTTGGGAATGGTCAGGTTCATGGTGGCATCTTTGTCATTAATCATTTCGTGAAACTCGACGTTCCGCCGATGGACAATTTGAAATTTAGGAATTGTATATTTGCTGGACTTTGTGATGGGTTCTACAGTCGTTTTCGGAGCGGCAGTCTTTAGAGGTGGATAAATTTGATCGATTGGGCTTGGTTCTACACGGTTGGGTGGATTAGCGCTTGGCTTACGTATTATTGTGGGGCGAGCCGCACCTTTAAATGCAATTTTCGGATAACGCAAATTGTTCATGTCAATTTTAACGCTATAGCTCGATTGGACCGCATGACAGGCAGTTTCGGTGACCAATTGACGGAATCGAGGGTTTCGTTCGGCTAAATGCAATGCGTCCGGATGAAATACGACGTCATAAACAGCACAAATTTCACCCTTCTTATCCGCATCACGGCGCGGCGGGGATTGTGTATAGGGAATGCTCCAATCCAGGCCTTTATTGCCCTCCGCATCATGTCCGGCCGTACTTGACGGTCGCTCCACCTTATCACTTTTACAAACATTTATAAATGCCTTCTTTTCGCCGTCCACACTCGTCTTTATCACATAGCCAGACTCAGGATTTATAAATGTTATGTCGATGCCACGTTCCCGTTCCAATTGCGTCAATTCCTCCTCGTAACGTCGCTTGTTCTGCGGATCGTTGAGCTCCTGGCAATATTCGGCAAACAATTTCTTGAACTCCTCATTTCGAAACGCCTTGGTAAATCGATTCAGTTCATCGCTGGAAATGTCTAAATCATCTAAACCTATGTCAGACATAGTGGCCGAAGATTCCGCTCACTTTTTCGTTTTTAGTAATTTTTAAGCCGGTCTTTTGAAGGTGACACAAAATTACGCAGTTTTTTTCTAATATTTTTTCACGGAAATTAGTTTTTTTTGCAGAATTTTTATTTCGGGAGCAAAGAAAAGGTCACACGACGTCGTAACAAAATAAAATGATGAAATTTTCTTCTTTTGCCTATGCGGCTGCTAAGTGCTATAGCTGAATAAAAACAGGAACACCACATCATATGTTCTGCAAATGTGCTTATCTCGTTCTAACGTTGTCCATTTTGTATTAGGCTGTCTCGGTCTCTTTCGTACTCAGAAATAGAAGAAAATTCGAGATGGTTAATAGAATAATTGAGGAAAAAAATTCTTGTTTTAGTTTGAGAATAGAGGAATCTAGCTGGATAGGGAATAATAGGCATATTGATTCAAGTAAAGAAGGCTAAAAAAGTGTCCAAACTCACAAACTATTAATAAACCTACGAAAATCTAAAAATAAATATAAAAATATTTTCATCTCAAAATCAGCTGCGGTATCAAAATAAATAATTATGACGATTGCGCAAAAGCCGCATGGCTATTGTGAATTGTCGTTTCTTTTTAAATCCGTATGGTACTGGTTTTACAATGCGAGTATAGTTCATACAAGCAATTTGTTGTTCCATTTATTGACATTCAAATAATAAATTATATTAGGACGATGCATTACACATAATAAGAATATGTATAAATAATGCGAATGCGAATGCAGTATAGCTATTTTTCTCCATAGAGAAGATTAATGTGAGAATATAAAATAAGACCAAGAAAATTGTTAAAAAAACGACAACAATTTGAGGACAACAATTTGAGGTGGATTATTATTTAAGTCGAAATAATAACAATAAATCTTCAACAAGAAAAGAAGAGAATTTTTCTCTAATGTTTTTATAGCAATAAATTCATACATGCATAAATTCTTTATACTATACACTTATACAGAGTATAAATTATCTACAGGGGAAGCGACACATAAAACAAATCCCCACCTAAA
>JANSTW010059523.1:0-11417 GCA_027564275.1 Diadocidia ferruginosa
CCTATCAGTTGGTATCATATAGGCGGACAACGGCTTTAAGTGACTTCCGGCCCACTGCAATCGCTTTTTAATAAACAAAGGTGACCCAGACGTGAAAATTTGTTGGCCCTCGAACTTACAACCTCTTGATTACAGAGCCGTGACTTTACCCACTGCTCCATACTGGTTATGAATACTACATACTGGCATGTAAACTATCTAGTACTATAGTTAGTACTCCTCCAATGGACTAGTTTTCCCATCACTAACACAGGCGGAAAAATTAAAACAAATCATCACTTCTCAAAATGTGTGAAAATTCGTACTTTTCGCATTATTGTTCCCTCCTTGCGCTACCAAATCGCGAACGCATCCGCAATAAATATCCCAAAATGTCTGTGGAAAAGTGACATTTTCCATAAATTTCGCTTTTAAAAAAATTGATAAACTTTGCGTTGTGGTTTATTTGTTGCAACAATGAAGCAAAATTAAACAGCGGCCGAACTGCAACAAATTGATTTAACATAAATATAACAGAAGTACAGAGGTGGCCGCATCAAGATGGATGGCCACAATTGATAATTTCCGCACAGAGCAAGTGTTTTTTTCTAATGAAGAATTTCGGACAATTTTTGTAATAAATAGAAGGAAAAAAACATGTCGTCCGCTATCGACATACAAATCGTGAGTACGCCAAACTTGGCAAAAATTGAGAATTTTTTAAATGATTCAACGTATCGTGAGACCATTGAATTTAGTGCTAATTTTAATACTCGACTATGCATTGAACGTCGATTACGTTTACCATTTTTCGATCCACAAACGGGTGTTGCACAAAATCACTGTTCCCTCTTCATGGACCGGCGACAACGAATGCCCGGCTTTCGGGAAGGACAAATATATTCCTATCCGGCAGCACGGTGGCGCAAGAGTCGACGTCAATATTTAACAAAAATATTACGACCTTTTGGATCGCTTCCAGCGGCCAGTACCATCTCTACACCAATAACAAAACGTCCTATCGATGGTCCGGTTGTTGCAATAGCTGCCAGCACAGCTGTACCCATAGCCGCTGCAGCTGCAGAACTAGAGACGACCGACTTTAATGGTTCGTTTCTGGAAGAATCTTCATCTTTAGGTGCTGCCGACACATCGGACAGCAAAGATAGTCAAAATATTAAGGAAGAATTACCAAAAGAATGGTTTTATGATGACATGGACATAAATGAAATTGATGCATTGGATGAACCGAAATCACCGGCCGATGACGAATACGATTACGATCCAAGGTATGGCAATAAAAAACGAAAAAAACGTAAACCCGGCAAAAAGGCAACAACACCACATCATCACCATCATCATCATCCGCATGCAGTTGGTGATGGGCCACGTAAAGGACGTCCACCGGGCGGTGGCCGAGGTCGTGGTCGACGTAAAAATCAAAACCGTTCAAGATCAATGTTGGAACCACCAAGTCCGACGCCAATATCTGAACCACCCTCTTTCGAAACTGCCGCCGCTGCTGTAGAGCTTGCAAACGATGATAGTAGCAGCAGTGATCTTCGGAGTTATCGAAAGTACCTGTAATTATATATAAATACAAACAAACAATAACATAATGTAAAACACAATTTTTTATAAATATTAAGAAATTTATCCAATTATTTATACAAGCAAAATTACCAATCAAGGTTAAGCTCTATCTATAATGCGAAAAAAACATGCAAACGTATATCGATGCATTGAAAGTGTATTTATTTTATGTAGTGAAACAATGACAATATTTTAGCAGCGGCATCTAAGATCTCCTCATTCAACCACTGCATTTTATATAGAAAATCCAATGGTTGAATGAAGAGATATTACATGTCGCTACTGAAATTTCAATTGTTTCACTATTTAAAATAAATACACTTTGATAGAAGTAAAACTTATTGAAAGCATAGCTGATGCACAGAGAGAATTATGTAAAAACAAATTTTGGATATATACGTATGCACGTCATGTTTCCCATTGTAGATTAAGTTTCACTATCGCACTTCTCTAATATGCCGTGTTCCAATTTAGATTTATATTTCAAATCTCTAGATTGGCTTGCAATTTGGTAATATTGGGTAACATGTAGAATTCAACTTTTGTGATCTTTTATAATTCCGAAAATACTTTAAAAAGGATTTTAAACCAATTGTAAATAATAAAATAGATCAGTTTAACTTATATTATCCCCGTAAGATCCTTGTTCCGCACTTTATTTAATTTACTTTTATAAATAAAATTACCTTTTAATCATCACAAAAGATTGTTCAAATAGACGAATTCAACATTTTACACAAAATTACTCCAACGAATATTAGGCATTTCTACTCTTTTAACATAGCGAGTCTGGATTGTTTTAATTGTTTCAATTAAGACAATTCAGGCTGCTACTTTTAACTGTATACACTACGCCAGTGTACGCGACCCGCATGAGCTAAAAGAACATTCTAAAAAATTTTAATTATTTAAAATCAATATTTTACATTTATAAATATTTTTTTTTATTTCTTTTAAATTATACATTTGTAATATTTTAGTAATTAAACAAAAATACTATATTATATATATAAACACTTCTATCTATTATTTAAAAAAAAAAACAAAAAAAACTATTACCTATCAAAGGTATAAACAATAAAAGAAGAAAAAATAATTAATTTTAAATTCTCATTTTTAACGAAAAGAAAATTATAAAAGAAATGCGATGATTATTAAGAAAATGACAAATAAAAAAAATTATTTACCGGAAATTTATTGAGTTTTATTTAATATTTTTATTATTTTTTAGCATCTCCTTTTCTCCCCATATAAGAAAAAACTCTCTTTTTTCGGGTGGACCTACGACTTTGAGGCTTTATAATAAAATGAAATATTTTTTTATTTTTTTTAAAGTTTGCTGAAATTTTAACTTTAATGTTAAATTTAAGTTTGTAAGTATAAAAATTTTGCTAACATATTAGTATATATAATCATTCATTAAATGTGCGTCGTAGGTCCACATGGAAAATGGATTATTTTTATGTATGGCGTGAAGCATCTGATAGTTTTATCTGTGGTATAGGCTTACAGTAGATTTATGGTAAAGAGTAATGACGTCACAAATTATTGAAAATTATGATGAATTCATCGAAATTTATGGACACAATAAATTTGGTCAACTTGCAAAAGTCCATAATTTAATTTAAATTTCTAAATAATAAAATTAAAATATTTATTTTCAGTTTTTTTTTAATAATCAACGTAAGCAAGAAAATGTCAAGAATTTTTTAACAGGATTAGCTATTTAGAAGGAATTACATTTTTTTGGGAAACCAATTTTCTGAAAAATTTAGAAAATCCACTGATTTATTTTAATATTTAATAAATTAAAAAAAAAGAATTAACACTGTTAATATGTTGGCTTATTTTAAATAAAAATTTTCTTCATCTAATATATTGGCCAGTTTTTCATCAGATAAATTTTCTAAGAACTCATCATTTGGTGTCTCTTCGAAATCGTTTCTTCGCTTTGGTGAAGTTTTATCTTTTATCTCTTCGGACGCACCTTCCTCAATATATTCTTTCCGATTTGCTCTTCTTCTCTTCAAACCTCCGGCTCTTTGTGTCCGTTTCTTTTCGAAGTCACTTCCATTCTCGGAAGAATCTTTTCTATATGCTCTTCTCCTTTTCGGCGCATCATCCTTAGGCATGTCTTCGTTTTCTGTACGTTCTTTCTTTTCGTCAGATTCGTCTTTCTCTTCAACGAGAGAATCTTTTCTATATGCTCTTCTCTTTTTCGGTGCATCGTCCTTAGGTTTGTCTTCTTTACGTTCTTTCTTTTCGTCAGATTTGTCTTCCTTTTCATCGAGAGAATCTTTTCTATACGCTCTTCTTCTCTTCGGTGCATCGTCCTTAGGCATGTCTTCGTCTTCTTTACGTTCTTTCTTCTCATCAGATTTGTCTTCCTTTTCTTCGGAATTGTCTTTCTTTTCTTCGGAATTGTCTTTATTTTCTTCAGATTTGTCTTTCTTTTCATCATTAGAATCTTTTCTATATGCTCTTCTCCTTTTCGGTGTACCTTCTTTTTTAAATTCCTCTTTGTCATCGTTTTCTCTAGAGGGTATTTTCTTTTCATCAGAATTGTCTTTATTTTCATCAGTATTAACTATCTTTTTCTCAGAAGCGTCTTTTCTATATGCTCTTCTTCTTACACTCCTTCTTTGAGCCCGTTTGTCTACCTTGTATTTATCTCCCTCAGAATTATCTTGTCTATATGTCCTTCTTCTTATACCATTTCTTTGTGCTCGGTTCCGCCTTGTGTCTGTTGTCTCGTTAGAATTTTCATTCTCTACCTCAGGAGCATCATTTCTATATGATCTTCTATAAACACCACCTTTTTGTGAGCGTTTCGTCCTTGAATCACTTGATTTATCTACTGCCTCTTTAGAATTTTCATCCTTTTCTTCAGCAGCCTCTGTTCTTTGTGTCCGTTTTTTCTTTGCCTCGCTCCCTTCTTGATCTTTGGAGTTATCTATCCCTTCCTGGTCAGAAACCTCTTGCCTATATGATCTTTTTTTGGATGAAGGTGCTGCCGCCGAATTTTCATTACTGTTTGCTTCGCTTGAAGGTAATTCGTTATTTTTTCCTAAGTCCATTGTACCATATGTCGTGTCAACGGTGACTGCATTTTGACTGGGACCTCTTATAAAATCTGTCCAATAGTCTATTTCAGCGTCATCCATAACAAAATTTGGAGCAGCAATAGCTGAAATTTGTTAAGCGATATTATAACCAGGCATAACCATCTCAGTTTTACTCGACATGCTACTTACTTATACTTATGACCTTTAAAAATATACAAATTGCCAATATAGAAGTTGCTTGCATCGTTCTATCGTTGAAAATTCAAACTAAAGGTATTTTTGCCTGTGTAAGGTATTTATACCAATAACATTTCCAATTAAAACATAAAAATTGAATTTGATGCAGTTACACCGTAATTAATACTATTTACCAGAACGAATTCTTATTTTGTGACTGAATCAACAATAATTTGGGATCGATCATAAGAATATTGCCACAACTTTACTTGCATATTTTCACAAATGAATGCGTGAACGGTTTATTTTTCAATATTATTTATGTCACGTCCCCTATCGTAGGTTCTAGAATTAACTTAGTTCAAAAATATTTAAAATGTAATAATAAATATGTCATGTAATATAACATTTTAATTGATATAATGTATATATAAAGTTACATTTATCTATTTTTCCTTTATTATTATAACTAAAGGATCAGATACTTGCTTCTTTGTCATTTTTCAAGTCCAGCAATCTTTCCTTAATTAAATTGCAACTTTCGACTCTTTTAGCTTAAGTGTTTCGTGGGTTTCAGAAGGAAGTACCTCAACACCATACTTTCTTAACTCACTCAATAAAACCCCATATTATAAATAGTATAATACAATTTTTCCTATAGCCAAAAAAGACTTCCCCGAACACGATCTGACTATGTATGTCAAAAGCAAAAATATTTATGTATTGTAATTTCTTCAATTTAACGTACCTTATTTATACCCATTTGCCAGAACATTCTTTAAAATTTTTCCCATCATTCAAAGTAGAAGATATCTCGTTAAATATAAATTCTTATATCTATTCGGAAGTCAGCGTGCATGGAATGTCTTTGTAAACTAATAACAAACGATATGTTTTTACCCAGCAAATTTAAAATAAATTTTTCTTTTACTTCAATCAAAACGTTTTGCATTCCTCAATATTTATATTCAAAATACAATTTAACTATATTAAATATTTTATTTAAAAAAAACAAATATGGGATATAAAAAAACAATTTTAGTACAAACATCTTAGAAATATAATTAACTTAAAATACAATAATTGTATATATATAGTTATGCGGTGGTGGAGGCATTTATTATTAATGTTATTATAGACATTTAGAGGATTCTCTAATTTATTAACAGATTTTTATTTAAATTGACAATGTTTATTATATTGCGTTCTTTCAACAACACTTTAAGGTACATAGTTTATATAGCGGTTATCAGGTCAAAATTGTTTTTTTTTAAATGTCTAGCTCTAAAAGTAGGTTTCATTTATTGAAAATTTATTTAAAAATTTTTTTTTTTAATTGATTAAAGACCAAAAAATGTATAAACGAATAAAACAAACTGTTTGTTATATTATCGACATTGTATACGTAGTACCATAATCTAAAAATATTATAGTCACACAAAGAGAGTGGCGACATCTTTAGGAAGCTAAATTAAACATTGAATTTGCTATCTAAAATTCGAGGTTTAAATTAGCTTCTCAAAGAATACGTACTTTAATTATGCATCGACGCTGTCGACATATTGCGTTTCGGTATATTATATAAATTTTGCCAGTAGGAATATTATTTATCTGTTTAAAGCTACGGCTTCCATACAGACGTATACGTTGGACGTATACGCATACGTCTGCATAGAAGCCATAGCTTTATTTTATTTTAATAAAAAATAATTACTTTATATTGGAATTTTAGGAAGTTTTTATCATATTGTTATAAGTAATGGAAAAAAGGAATAGTCTTAAAATTAAACCTTGACCTCTATATCTATATACTATACACTGCGTTTATGTATATTATAAAAATAATTCTTCAATTTATCTCTGATATATATGTAAATATATAACTATAACCACTTATATAATTTATATTTACAATTTCTTTGTCTATATTCAATGTCATCTTGGCTATAATGTTATATAGGCTTCGTTTTCACTATCAAAAATTTATTTAAAAATCTAAAATCCATATGACATGAATTCCAATTCGATGTCACACCAGATTTTAATGAACCATAAAAAACGGTACCCTAATTTTGAAAAAAAGGTAAAATTTTTAAACTTAAAAAATAGATGACATTGAGCCGGACAAAACCCTGCTAATATATTAAGTCTATGAAAGATGTTCAATAGAACCATTATTGTTGCTCTTAACTTCTTCGTTGATAAGTTTTTCCGATTTTCTCGATGCCAAACTGTAATAGGAAAGTTATTTAGAAATTATCTTAAGAAAATTGAAAACAATTTACAATGATCTGATTTTTTGATAAATATAAAGAGCTAATAGAGGAACCGGTGTCATAATAGCAACAGCAACAGGTACAACCGTTGTAAGATCGGCTGCCGGTTGAGGTAATGCAAATCTGAGTAAAAATATTGAAATGCCTGTGTTTTGTATACCAGTCTCCAGGGCAATGGCTAATCGATCGGGTTTAGATTGTTTAAATAGTGTAGCCAGCACAAAGCCAAAAACATAGCCAATCCATGGAAGACCCAAACCGGCCACCGCAACCTATATAATAAACGAGGAATTTAAATGCCACATCGGAGAATCTACACTTTAGCGCTTCTGACCTCAGGCCCTAACGGACCCTCACAAACTTCGAAAACCACTATAACTCTTGGCGCTCTCTTGGACGAGAGAGGGGGTCAAAGTATGGTCAAAATTTCAGAAAAATTTATATTTTGGGGAGGTTTGAGGAAGGAAAATATATTTTTTAAATTAAACACTTCCGACACAGGCTACACCCGGCACAGAAAAATTTCGGTTCCAACACTTATATGGCTAATTGCTCCAAGTTTCTACCTTTCATTTGACACCTACCAAAATTGTTTATCTCGGCTCCGCCCTCCCCCCTACAAACAAATATATGAAAAACAGTTTTTTGCCGCTCCCACCTACACGGAGTGTTGCATTTTCTCTAACTTTTTTTAAATGATAGGTATTTGTAACTTTTATTTGATACCATACACCCCTTACCTAAACCCTCCCCCCAAATATCAATTTTTCTGAAATTTTGACCAAACTTTGACTCCCGTCCCCCGTCCAAGCGGGGACGGAGCACCAAGAATTATAATGGTTTTCGAAGTCTGGGAGGGCCCTCCTTCGGGGGAGGGTCCGTTAGGGCCTAAGTCCATAAGCGCTAAAGTGTAGTTTAGCCACCAAATCCATATTTTGTCAAACAAATGAACTGACCTGCCATGAAAATAATTCAAATAAATAAAGATTTGTTACAATTGCAAAAATAATTATAAACAAAATCAATAACGAAGAACATGGTTTCAATATTCGCACCAGAATATTACGAACTCTGGGCAAATACCATTGAATCAGAATGCCAATGCCAAGTGGTATAACCAATGATATTACATATGTCGCTAAATTAAAATAAGGCACTTCCATATCACCTTGGTCAAATATTACTTTGCCCAACGTAAATATCCATAGAGGCATCATACCTAAAACGAATTGTTATTAAGATTTCATTAGCAAAAAAAACATTTTCAAAGTACCAAATGCAGCAAATGTACTAATTGATGTCATTGTAATGGACAAGTCCATATTTCCGCCAAGTATAATTGTCCAAATATTTGATGCACCTCCAGCCGGCGAAACTCCGGTGAAAAACATTCCCAACTGCATTTCTGTATTTTGCGGAAATATTAACAAAGCCAAACCAAAGCCAAGCTAAAATAAATTAAAGAAATTTTAAAATAAAATAATTATTTATTTTTTCGACCGTAAAATATGTAAACAAATTTGAAATTTATGAACACAGGCTAATCGGTCAACGAAAAGTGAATATTTTTGGCTATCTATTCGTCTGGAGCCTTCAAAAAATTGTGTATGATTAAATTGATACAATTTTTTGAAGGCTAAGAGATATGGATAGCCAATAACATTGCAAAAATATTCACTTTTCATTGACCGATTAGCCTATTACCAATTTTCTATACTCACCAGTGGCATCACTATGAATTGACAACAAAAACCAATAACCGGTCCGATTGGCCGACGTACAATTCCTCTAATTTTACTAAGATCAAGTGCTGCACCAAAGTTTATGTATAAAATTGACACAAGCACAGCTACAGAGCCGGTAAAGATATGATCGATTGCACGATTTTCACGTATTATTGTAACGGCCAATTTCTCTTGTGATTGTTCCGTTGTATTATCAGAGTTTACTAGTTCTATGAAAATGTTAGGTCTGCCCAAAAATATGGCATTTATCTCGAAACTTCCATTCCAATAGCCTTGCGGCGATATTTCCGCATAACTGATAACTTTATCAACTTCTGCCAAAAGGTTATTGTCACTTCGAACATGAAGTTGGGCTTTATTTTGTATAATTTGTTCATAGTTCAGGTCTGTCAGTGTTAGACCAACAGTTTCTGTGGTATGCATATGTATTTCGATTTCTGGTTCACTGAATGTGGCCGTCCATCCTTGGCACTGTGCAATCTGAGCAATGAATGGTAGTAAAAGCAATAAAAAGAATTGGCGTCTCATGATTTTGATTTTCTGAAATTACAAAATTAGGAATTTGCTTATAATTTAAATTGGATTTGGTTAAAATTTGTTAATATAGAATCCTCAACTTACCTTTCAACTTATGTGCTTTATGTCGCGAGACTTCGTTCCCATCAAGTAAAGAAAAGCCCACAAATATTTCAAGTATTCGAGGGTGCTTGACATTAATTTTTATTTTCGTACAACTTTTGCACGTATTAGTTTGATTGAATTATCAGCAGCTGGGTTTATCTAATACGATACAGCTAATCATTATCATGTATGAGAAGTGATTTATTTTTAATATATAAGATAAGGCGACTTCAGGTTTACTAAAGGAAATATATTGTTAGTCGTCTTTAAAGAGGCAATTACTGAAGATAAAAAAATATATTACTTGTAACTGCTATCGCATATCTATTATTTAGACTTAAAATGAAGTTAAAATATTTATTACAATTTATTAATAGCATATTATTATAATAAGCTCGCAGAAACCAGTAAACTTTCTCATATAAGTACTTAGATATTATACTTTATACATTTACTACGTAGATAATAAAAAATTGCCAAGTAATATAATTAATTTTTTGATTATACAATTTAAATAAATTAATTATTATTTTTATTATCTTTTTTAAGCTTAAGATATTACATCAGACACATCGTCCTATTATTGGAAATAATATTATGATGGTTTTTATAGATTATTTCTGATACTTACCAAGGAACTTATATGATTATAAATTTCACTTACCTGTTGAATTAGATTCTAATAAGTATAAATAATCAGTCAAATTGTCTGCAATAACGTCGTATCCGACATCAATTTTTTGCTATTATAAAATTATGCCCAAAGAGTCACGTATCGTGACCTTATAATTATCTTATTTACCGCGAGTTAGAACTTTCACAATTTTTTTTTTACCTTTTTTAATACTCGCTAGATTTTTTGTTTATCTTAATTTAATAATTACTAAAATGTATGATTTAATTAAAATATAATAGAATCATTATACTATTATTAAATAAATTTATATAAAAATAATTATTTATATGCAAATTTATAAATATTTTTAAATCGCAGCTGGAAAATGCAGCGAGCCGAAGGTGCACTACGCATGCGCGAGTTTGCAACGACGACGATTTTTGGATACGTTCAGTCTTTGTACACTTTTAAGAAAATAATAAAAAAAAATTCAATTGGGTTTACATTTTGACGAGCGCGAGGTTTTAAATTTAATTATAAATTAAAATAGTTTAATTTTAAATATAAAATATGATAAATAAGCACGATAAACCTATAACGTCCTTCTGGAAGGACACCCATAAAATCTTCCATATTTTATAAATAATTATATGAGTTATTGTATTTAATTTTTGAATGTATATACATTATTTAAAGACTGCTGATAATTCTTCTCTTTGGACATGCGTTTAACAATATAACTATTTATTGCGGTATTATATAATATAATTATAACATTCAAAATGTGTCGCTCGCGCCGCGAAAAAAAAGTATAATTTAAAAAAAAAATGGTTTCTTTTGTGTGAAGTGCACCTTTTTACAAAGTGAATAGTTCACAAAAAATATTTAAAAAAATGTGTTTACATTTTTTTGGAAGTATTATTGTTTGACTGATACCAAATACAACTGATAAGTTCGTTTTTATCGGTTAAATTACTTATTTATAAAATATTTGTACATAATAAGCAATTATATGTAATTTTTCGGCTTTAGCAGTCTCTCAAATAAACCAAAGTAAATCAAAACAAAATTAATTTATCCTATTCGTTGATTTTAAGCAAACGTTCGCCAGTTTACATAGAGATATGATGTAGACAATACTGATCAACTATGGTATTCCTGAAAAGCTCTTAAATATTATTAGGCAAACTAAATGCAGAGTTTTACATCGTGGTAAGCTGGGACAATGGTTTAACATTCGTTCTGGAGTCAAACCACACATCCTGGTCCTTTCACCACTTTTGTTCCTACTTGTCTTAGATTGGGTGATGAGGAAAGTTAATACCACAACCAGTGGTATCCAATG
>JANSTW010059534.1:0-11417 GCA_027564275.1 Diadocidia ferruginosa
ACTCGATCAAATTTGATCTAATTTACTGTGTATATTTAATTTTTAGGTATCTAAACAAAAACCTTAAAAACCTTGCCCCCCCCCCCCAAGATTTGGCTGAATTGACGCCACTGGCATTAGGCAACTTTGGCCTCTTCATAATCTGCAATCTGTTGGACGTACTAAGCTGTTAAAAATAGGATAAATAAAAGGGTTGTAATGCACTTTACCGACGCATTCAGCAGGAGCCCCGTGCCCTACGTTATTATGTAGGGGACTTTCCCACTAGTCTTCCCATATATTTTGTTAGTGGGGTACAAACCACAGGACAGGAGAGGGGTCAAAGTTTCAGATAAAAAACGTACAAATTTAGATTGTGGTCATTAAAAAATATAAAAACACCATATTTGGAGGATGTAGCGAGCCTTTAAGTTAGTGTAAGTTTTGTTCAATTGCGAGCGGCCAACTCGAAATTTACAACAACAATTTGTATATGAAATGTTGCCAATAACAACAACAACTAAATTGAATTTTTGTATAGAGAATTTGAATTTTTGTATTCAGTGGTACCAACCAATAAAAACATCGATACTGTTGGCCATTCGCATTTGAACAAACAGACACTACCATAAAGGTTCGCTAAGAGGATAGATAGAGGGGATAAATACGCGTATTTGAATATTTCACACGACCCCATTCATAATACTATTTTTGAAAAAATGTGCATTTTTTTATTTTTTAGGTTATGTTTGTTTGTAGATTAAGGGGAAGGAGTTCAGCTGCTTTTTTACTTTGAACCCCTCTTCTGCCCTAGGAGGTGGTTTTCTCGACTAACAAAACATTGTAAGGGGTGCTGGGGGATCTTGCTGAATGCGCCGGTAAAGTGAATTTTTGCCTAATAAAGGGAATAGAAATACCTTATTTTCTAATATTTTTTTCTCGTGACTTACCCATCCCCTCTCTGGAATAAATTCTGCCGGTGCCCTTGCATGTTTGCATGCGGGTATATTATTATGTTGTATATATTGGGTGGGTGAACTGAATTGCTGTGGATAAATAAATATTTACTAAACATCAACTCGTCCGTATATCCAAATAATTATTTTAATCTTCTGGTGCACTCATTTAATATGCTGTTTTACGCTGCTGTCATGAGACAAATTTAGAAACCTAATTTCCACAAAAAAACGAAACGGAAAACTTTGTAGATATAATAATTTTCCATTTTTTCCAGTTTTTTTTAGTGTATAAGCACTAAGCTTATAATAAACTTTTGGAAAATTAATTTTTTGTTGTAAAACATTCAGCACTTAAATTATTAGGATATACCTTTTTGGAAGAAGGAGGCAGTGATGGGAGCCGGAAAGGGTAAAGACATTATATGCGTAAATTACAAGTTGTTTTAATTTTTTTTTTTTCATTTTACATAGTGCGGCCTTTAGAATATAAAGTATCTATATATCTAGGTATATAGAAGGCCGCAGATACTTTAAAGAGACGCGGAATATTTTATTTCTTCAACGGCCAATATTTCCTAATATTTAACATTTAATTTAATTTTTCTTTTATTAGGGTTAAAAAAATATATTTTATTAAATGCTATTATAGCTCTGCAGTAGCGCAGAGCAATGGATTCTTGTAAATATATATCTTGTTGTATATATAGTTAGTGTAATAAAATACCAAAAGTTATGGATTGTTGAGTCCATTTAATGTGTGTTGTTTGGCTAAAATGTATTCTATATAGCGAGGCGAACACTGCGTACAATTTATAAAATATGTTTTTAAACGATCTTTTGGAATTTATTTATTTTTAAGAAAAGGTTCTGTAATATACATTAAATTATCCTTCTTTTATAAATAGACGATGTAATTTTAAGAATTTGTAGGTATATATATTATAGGTATATCGTTTTAAGATTTATTAAGATTTTTTTTAAATATTTAAATATTTAATAATACAATCTTAAATGTATTATGCACCTATATATTATAAAAGTAAATTGTGGGCGAAAAAAAATAAAATATCAGTTTTTGTACCATTCCTCCCCCTGACAAATCAAATGTTCCCCAATAGAGTAAGGTTTTAGTTCATATAATTCGCTCAATTTCTTCAGTACAAAAACCGAGGCGCTGCATGCTTTGTGGGTTGAAATTGTTTTCGTTTTACATGCTTTACCCCACATGTTCATCAGGCAATAAAACTGAGCAAAACCATGGTCTATTGTTTTTAGGTGACCTGACTTAACACCCGAAGACATAACATCCAACAACGTTAACAAGCTTAAATCACACGAAAACTTAATTATTGTTTATGTCTTCAATAAAAACTTCTAAAAAATTTAAATTAAGTTTACCTTCTAAAAATTATAAACAAAGCGACGGGTTTAAATATTGGCTTCTATAACGGGTTTGAGAATTAGAAAAATTGTGAAAAAATTAGAGAAAAAGCTTTTAACGTTGTTGGGTGTTATGTCTTTGGATGTTATGTCATATTGTCATGTCACCTTTTGAACGAAAAAATGGGTTTTTGCGAACTATTTCTGACAATATAGTGCCGAAATAGGTGACCGGCTTACCAAATTTTTTTTTTACAAGATGTGTAGGGAATTAACCTATAATTTTGTATTGGTATCCAAATTACAAACATGGGTTATTTAAATTTCGAGAAATGTTCTATTATGTAAAGCTAAATCCGACCAAAACCAATTTTTACCATATCTCGAAATTTTGCCCATATAGAAAAAAAATTTCCATTTTTGTGTTTTTCTGGCATGAATAGATAAGAAGTTAACATTATCACACGAAATTGTGGAAAAAACTTTTATTTATATTGACTTCTATTCAAAATAATAAGAACACGGAGAAAATATCCCTTCAAAATTACTAGATCTTAGCATTTCCTTGTATACTTTTTCTTCTCTAATTTTTTGAATGGGATTTACTTACTCGTTCCTGTAAATAAAAATTTTGATATTCAATAGCAGACAATCGGAACACAAAAAAACCATCCTCACCAAATATTAAGATCGTATCTCATCTAAAACTTTCTATTTCTTGGTGCACTACATTTTATTCCCATTCATCCCGTAGTTTTATGGGAGCTACCCGTTCCTGTGAATGCAAATTCTTGATATCTAATAGTAGATAATGGGAATAGCAAAAAACCATCCATACAAAATTTCAAGGTCGTATCTCATCTAGAAATTTGTATCTCTATTTTCTTTCTATTTATCCCAATTTTTTGTATGGAAGCTACCCGTTCCTGTGAATAAAAATATTTGATACTCAATAGCAGACAATGGAGACCCTAAAAAACCGTCCCCACAAATTTTCGAAATTGTATCTCATTTAGAACTTTTAATTTCTATCAGGTCTTTAGTTTTTTTCCCATTTATCCCGTTTTTTTGTATGGGAGCCGTTACTGTAAATGAAAATTCTTGATATTCAATAGCAGACAATCGGATTACCAAAAAAACAATCCATACAAAATTTCAAGATCGTATCTTATCTAAAACTTTCCTTTTCTGTGGTGACTTTATTTTCTTCCCATTTATCCCGATTTTTTTGTTACTACACGGAAACCTTTAGGTATAGAAATGTACTAAGAAATATTCAAAATTACTTTAATTTATTGTAAAATATATCGACAATAAAACTAATTGTTTCACTTTATTACAGGACCTGAAAAATGGCCAGAACTATTCCCTATGGCATCTGGACATCGTCAGTCACCAGTTAACATTGATACATCTGTATCAACTCGCGGTAGTACACTAAAACAACCATTAACATGGAAATATGTGCCGGAAAATACGCGTAGTTTGGTGAACCCAGGCTATTGTTGGCGTGTTGATGTAAATGGTGCCGGATCGGAATTAACTGGTGGTCCATTGACAAATGACAAATATATGCTAGAACAATTTCATTGTCATTGGGGTTGTTCGGATGGCAAGGGCTCTGAGCATACAGTAGATGGAGTTTCCTATTCCGGAGAATTACATTTGGTACACTGGAATTCAACCAAATACTCTACTTTCGCAGAAGCGGCCGCTCATCCAGATGGTTTGGCTGTGCTGGGAGTATTTTTAAAAGTAAGATAATTTTTAATTTATCTACATTTTTTTCTTATGTATAATTAGAATCTGATAGAGTAAAGTGATAGTCTTTGGAATTTAATTTATTAAATTTATAATAAATATAATTATTTCTTTATTTATAAAAAAAATTTCAAAGAATAATTTTGCACATCTTCAAAAGGGGCAATCCATATATTACATAACGCTCTGGGGGAGGGAAGGGGTTTTCAATTATGTTACAGATTGTTACAATGGGGAGGGAGGGGGTCCAGTATATGTTACGTAATATTTTTTTTTAAATTTTTCAAGATTGTTAATCGGTTATTTTTATTAAATTGTATCAATTTGGAAAAGGGTTTTTCCGAGAAACGCTTTTGCATCAAATTTACCGTATGTTTTCCTCAAACTAAGTATAATATTTATCAGTACATTACTGACATACAGCAATTAACGGTGAATTGGGATATCGTTAATAGGGAATCACATATACTTACTGACTTGACTCAGATATAGCTGTCACGGAGATCAGGGAGCTTCTGGGTTTTCTCAATTCAACTGGGTGGATCTAATATCTCTGTTTTAATTTATCATTCGGGGTTTTTCGTTTGCTAATTGAAGTCTAGTTAAGTGTTTGCTAGACTTGCCACTATAACCAACCAACCAACGAACTGATAGAATATGTAAAACGTGTAATTTATATTTTATACATCCCAAGTTATGATGAGAAAGCATTTTATATTGCATAAAACATTAAGAAGTAATGAGTCCATAAATTACAAAAATTAAACCGATTAGTGTTGCAGCAAAAAGGCTGCGGGAACTAATGGCTTTAATTATGCACTAAACATGTGACCGAAGACCGTGGAATGGGTTGATGAAAGTGATGAATGTTTGAAAACTTCAGACATTATTGATACAGTTCCAGTTTTGGATTTAAATACTCGTGAAAGTAAAAAATGAAAATAAAATTTTTTTATTTTAACGTTGTTTTTTTTTGTAATTTCATTGTTTTAAGAGGGTCCACTACTAAGGTAAAGGTACGGGGGAACTCAAATAACTTCTTAACTATTAGCCTTTTCTTCTAGCATTATTATTATTATTATTATTTTTATAAATGTTGTTATTTGGCAACTAAGCTCATTTAAAACTCTTGTACCGGAGAGCTCAATTTACCAGCAATTTAAATACAAATATTATTTTTTTTTATTTCTATACCTTCCTTGTTTATATATCTCGCAGTTAAGCGTGACGGAAATGTAAATTTTTTTTCGTTATAATTAATTTTAATTAAATTTTACACTTCTGCATTTCTAATATACTTTTTTACATACAAAAAATATGCAAAAACAAAAATTAATTGCGAGTATATCCATTATTGTTAATTATATACACCACAAAATGAACTTCTATATCTCAACTTATATACCAACCTTAACGCTTGTGTTAGATATGTTTTCAACATTAATAGTGTGAACAAATTTAAAGAAAACATTATTGGTTGATATATTTAATTATTTTAATTTTCGATCCATGGCAAGGTGCCAGATTTGAAAAATTAAATTATTGTACAAAAAAAATTATTGTACCGGCACAAAAGTTATTGTATATTTCGAAAAATTATCAATTTAGTGAAATCATTGTCTTTTTATATATAGTCACACAATGATAGAAAATTTCAGTAGCGAAATCTTTGGGAAGCTAAATTAAACATTGGAAAAGGTAACATAATTACCGAAACGTCGAGGATTAAAAAAACATTACAAAAAAAATTGGTATTTTTTATTATTTACAACAACAAGACTACGAATAGCCGAAAATCAACAATTCATATTGGATTTTGTATAGAAAATTCAATGTTTAATTTAGCTTTCCAAAGATGTCGCCACTGGAATTTGCTCTCATTTTGTGACTATATATAAAAAGACAATGGTGAAATACAAAACATTATAAACAAAAATTTAATTTTAAATTAATATAAAGAATTACATTTATATTATAGCGTAGAATGAAAACCAAATATAAGAACAAACACTTAGTACAAAATTAAGTTCCTTAAAATATTTTAAGTGCGATCTCCATTCATCATCAACTAACAACAGCAGAACCAATTCATAAAGACCTCTTGGTAATTTTTGTGCAATATTGCATAATGATGAATATTCACCTCTCAAATTGGCATTACTAGCAATTTTCGTATTGAAAATATTAAGGTTTAACAATCCTAATATAAAACTACCATTTTGATTCGGCATTTTTGATAGTGCTTTTGAATAGATCTCTTTTCCACGATGTTTGTTTAAATATGTTTAAATAATTAAATAAAAAATTTTTAAATTTTTTGAAAATATTTTGCTGGAATATATACTAAAGCTCAAATTTTGTTTTTGTAATATTAAAAAAAATAACAACAAAATTCAAAATTGCAACTTTTCCAGCATCTTGCTATGACATATATGAATATCAGTAAAAAACATTAAAACATTTCATTGAAAGATGAGGGCTCAAACGTGTACCATAAAGCTACCCCTTTCTTATGGCCGTCATATGCGCTTAATAGGGTAAAATCCATAAGTAAAATACTTAACTAATAAACAAATTTTTAATTTTTGTTCAAATCAGGAAAAATTATTGTACATTTGCGAACAATAAAAGATAATTATTGTATACATTGTGTTTTATGTAAAATTATTGTACAAATACAAATATTAACAAATAACGATACAAAAATTCAAAAAGGCATTTCTTCCACCATATTTTTATTTCATTTATCAATGCCAATAAAAAAAATTATAACACTGATAAAAGATAAGGGTTAAAACGTGCAATAATTTACCCTTTGCATTGGTAATAGAGAGCCTTAAGATATTAACTATTTTCAGTTTAACTAAAAATTATTCCAAATAAAATGTTAAAAAGTGCATTCATATCTATTTATATTAATTAGTCACGAGCCACAACCGCTCAATTTGTAATACTTATCGTTTGGACCGGCAATATATCATGTATATAATATGGATTTTGGTTTGTGTGAATAAAATATAGGATTACATAATATATTAGACTATTAGAGCCAGGGCTGCAAACCATGGACCGTTGGAACGTTCCATACCGTACCCTAAGTGCCCAAGTGCAAAAACCAGGACCGTACCCTTTTCCATATAAAATAATTTTAAATACCGTGGATCGTACCCTGGAACGTGTAAATTAAACGCGGTTCCTACGGTCCACCTTTTTTTGCATTCGTGCATTTTTGTACAAGCGATATAGTTTTTTTTATTTTATGAGTCCACAAAAGTTAGTTTTTCACTAATGAATTTTGACTAGTTTTAGTATTTTTTTAACTTAGGTATTTTTTATTTTAGTAAGATTAATATTAAGTCTCTTCAACTTTGGTATTACATTTCAGCTAGTTCCAGGCTCATACTTTTTGCAAACAATTTGAATTGTTATAACTAGTTAAAACTTTAAATTTTAATAATGAAAAATTAATATTTAAATTTTAAATAATTGATTCGAATTTTCAGGATTTTTTTATTATCTTAGATTTTATAGACGTGACAATTTAAACATAAAGGTTAAAGAGGTAGGGAAGCTCTCAATTCCTATACAAGTGATTCATGTTTTATTTATTATTTTCAGGAAAAAAACGACCGTTCCAATGCAATTTTAAACCAAAGTAAAACTAATAAAGAAAAAACAGGCTAGTACGAAGGTTTTTGACCAAATTTGAAGAGAATACATTTAGAATTGATTTAAAACAATTAAAATAAATCAATTTTGCAAACATAAACATAAAGAAAAATATAATGAAGTTAAACTATTTTCCATTCCTTGGATTTTCAGAATTGCTGAACCGACAACAAAATAAATTTAGAAAGTTCTCTTAATTTTTCGTTTATTTCATAAAATATTAAATTTAGAGGTTGTACCGCCAAATACCATCAATACCATGGTACAAATATAAAAAAACGTGGAACGTACCGCTGTACGTGTACCGTACCACGAACGATTGTCTGTGCCGCCAAAACGTATCATTCATATTATCGCTGTGGTTTGCAGCCCTGTTAGAGCTATATACCTTGTTTTTGAACTGATCTATTTTATTAATTATTTTTGATAATATTGTACAAGCAAAGTAACAAATAATAATTTGTTTAATCAAAGAAAACAATATTTTCTAAATTCTAGTAAAAATTAAAAAAATGGAAATAAAAACCACAACAAAAAAACCAAAAGCATCTTCAAATAAATTAGAAAAACTTCATAAAATGTACGCAGAAACAAAAGCCGCTAAAGAATTTGATTGTAAAATAAACCAAACTTGTTACACACAAATAAGACAACTTCTGTTAACTAAACGACACGTACAAATATATGAGAACAAACTTGGAAGAGTTCAATATTCACGTAATTTAGGTAATTCTTATTCTCGAGTAAATACTAAAATGGAAATAAATGCTGTTTTATCATCGAGTAAATCACAAAAATTTGATCAATTGGAAAAGGGACGCCAATATGGAAATTTAAATTCTCTAGAAAATCTGAATAGGTTTTCACAGCGACAAAACTTGGTAAAACGGTTTAGGTCTTCACCTACGATAGATGTATACCAAGAACCGTTGAAGAATAACAATAAATCCCACGAGATTGGAAATTATTTTGTTTTAAGAAATAAATTGTTATTTATGGAAAAAAACAGAAATCAGTTTTTAAAAATGTATAATGAAAATTCATTTATGAATGATTATGGTGAGCTTTTGCAAAAATGTTACATATTTGAAAAAAATCATAAGTCGGTTAAGCCTTTTGCAGTACAAAGAGTCGAATTTATCAAAACCAATTTTAGTTTATCAGAAACTTTTGTTTCTACTTCCAATAAAAAAGATCTAATGTGTACAAAAACCAATGTTGTAAATAATGATCAATTGCAGAATATGAAAGACGCTCATCAACTCTCTCTGCAGCCATCTTTAAAAATGTTTAAATCAATGTCAAATCAAGCCTCTTCTGATAAATTATCGAAAGCTAACATCAGCAATAATTGTCATTGTGAAATCAATAGCAAAACATTACCAGATTTTGTAGATAATATCGATAATTTTAATATATGTGAGGTAGAGCAGCTTTTATCAGATTGTATTAACCGAATTTTTAAAGATTTCGAAATTAAAAGAACAAATGATTTTATGACAGAAGTTTGTTGCGAAATTAACCCATTAACACAATATTCATTAATTGAATATGAAAATGAACATCCTGTTCATGGTTCACCAGTAATTGTTTATGATATTATTGATAACTATCTAGTTGAACCAAACTTGGTTTATGAAAATATAGACAAAATTGAGGAACAAACCAAATTTGCAGATTGCAACAAAATTCAAAATGATATGCCAATAGTAGAATTAGCCAATAAATCAAATATTGCAAACTTTGAAATTATATCAACACAAAGAAAACTAAACAATTTTAATACATCAATACCATCTGAAATTGAAAAAGAATTAAAGAGAATGGAACTAAATGAATCATTTAGTAAAATACACAAATTTAAATCAGAAGAAAAACTGATAGAATTTTATTCAAATTTCGAGTTTGTTAAACCTAAAGAAAATTTACGAGTACCCAGTGATGAAATTGAAAACTTATCGGAAAATATTCAATGGGATTTATCTACAGAAAAAGTGAATTGTGTTCAAGTTGGACATACTATAAAAAAAATAAAAGAAAACATACAAAGAGGAAATATTATAAGAAGTATTAGTAATAAAAAAACCGACAAGATTTTGTCAAATAATTTGATTCAATTAAACCGTAATATAACGAAAATTTGTAAAACAGAATCACAAGAAAAAATCGAGAAAGACATTATTCTAAAACCCAGTAGCAGTACCAATCAGATAGAAGAATTTCCTTCCGAGAAAACAACTCAAAATTTAATTCAAAATTTAATTCAAAATAAAGAAAATCTTTTGAAACAACAATCTTTTAACATTTGTAAAATCCCTGTAAATCAAATTTTAGAAGCTGATGAAAGTTTTATAAAACAAATACGAAATTCCGAACTACAACAAAAATCTGTCGCAAAGAATAATTTCGGTCAATCATCATTTTCGTCTTTACATTCAAATGCATCCGCTCGATCATTATCTGACACCAGTTCAATTTTAAGTGAAAAACTTTCAACACACCAAACTAATATAAATTCAATGAAAAATATGTTAAAATTGGCTTTAAAGAAGAAGTAAATAAAAATAATAAGAATTTAGACGTTAAATTAATTTCAAAATTATTTGAAAAAAGATATTTATTTTACTTATTAGTTTTTTAAATGTAGAAAGAATCATTTCATATTGTCTATATTATATAAAAAACAATTTACCATTATCACACGATATGTGGAAAAAACATTTATTTATATCGACTTCTAATCAAATGTTAGGAACACAAAAAATGCATATCTACAATTTGTTTGTGTATTACATTTTCTTCCTTTATCAAATGTATAAAAAGCGAGATATTGACAATACAAGTGATTTCGGACCACAAAATTCAAGATGGCGTCGTCAACAGCGACTTCACGTTTTTACGAAATTAGGGTTTTCAACAGAAGCCTATTTATAACATAATATACAACCAATAATCTCTCCCTAACGTTTTGCAAGCGAACGCCCTTCTTTTATGGCCCCAGGGTACCGAATCAGCACCACGGCCCCCCGCCCGAAGGGGGCTCTCCCAGATATCGAAAACTACTATACCATTTAGCGCTTTCTCCACCCTTGGATGGGGAAAGGGTCAAAGTTGGATCAAAATTTCAGAAAAAATGTTTTTTGCGAGGGTTTGAGGGAGGGGTAATGGGTGTACACGTAGAGGGGAGGGGTAATGGGTGTATACAGTATGGTATCAGATGAAAGGTATTACCTATACCTATATTTTAAATAAAAGTAAGGGCGAAGTAAAAAAAGTTATGGGTGTCAAATGAAAGCTAGACGCCTAGACACTTGGAGGACTTAGCCATAAAAAAAGGCAAACGTAGCATATTAAGGAGACAAAGGCCGAAAAAAATCTAAAAATAAAGTGTTTGTACTTTTTTGCCTTATCAGGAAGCTGCCGCTCCCTGAACCGTCTGATTTATGTTAATTTTCTTGTTTAGGAGTCTATAAAAGTCTTCCTTTAAGGGTAACAGAACATTAAAAGAGCAGGGACCGAGAAAAAATTCTAAAAATTCAGTTCTTGTACATTTTACCTTTTTAGGGGACGGCCTGCCCCCGAACCCAAGACTTTGTGTAAATTTTCTTATCGGGGGCTGCAAATTAAATAAGCTCTCCACAAACGAAGTATGAGGAAAGATCTTAATAA
>JANSTW010059545.1:0-11417 GCA_027564275.1 Diadocidia ferruginosa
TATATACCTTAATAACAAATGTTTCATTACTAAAAATAATAAACACAAAATTGGTCGAGAGCCTGCTCCAACAACATGAACATTATAGTTATCGTTTTATTGACCATGCGTTCCCGTTAAGGGGTGATTATATATGACTTTTTCTGAGTAAAACATCATATTTGAGGGTGGGGGGGTCATTATTTATTTTTCGATATTTCTTATAGTTTCTGAGTTTTAACATTGTTAGAACCCTAATAAAATGAGCATTTAAATGATTATTTTACAAAAAACACTCATTTTATTAGAGTTCTAACAATGTTTGAGGCGGTAAAACTCAGAAACTATGAGAAATATCGAAAAATGAATAACAATAGTATTTATTTAGAATCTAATAAGCTTTTAAAATCTACAAAAATATATAGGGTAACTACACCTTTTCGGCAAGTTAAATAAAAAAATGCAATTAAAGCAATAAGGTCTTTTATTATAACAAAACATTGTCGAGTACCTGAAAAGATATTAGGAAATGAAAATAATTTTTTCTTAATTTCTTGAAAAACCCAATAATATTATTTAATTTATTTAATTTTATAACCAAAAACACAATAAATAAACACAATTAATTTAATTTTAATTAAAAATGTTGGTTATTTTTACAACACTACAGCTAACACCTGGGGTTATACGGGATGTCAACTTTCGGTTTTACGATTCAACATTTCGGCTTGTATTATATCTAGATCGCTTTAACACTTCTGTCAAAATAAAAAAAAATTATTGTGCGAGCTTATATGCAATAAATATTTTGTTAAATAAAAATTTAAAAGTGACAAATTTACTAATTGCGAGAGCGCCCTTATAGTCATTCATTTTAATGAAATGAAAAAAAAATGTTTCAACAAGAATCTAAGGCAGTCGCAGGGTTGTATATATTATACAAAATATATAGAACATACATTTTGAAAAATTTGTTCATTTCGGTAAAATGGTAGTATCAATATCGTCCGAAAATTTTCAGAAAAGATAAGATGAACCAATTTATCTCAGATTTTTTTAGCATTAAATCCGGAACATGCCATAGCATCGAAAACTCGTGACACCGAAGGCCCCGGCGTTTTTTTTTTTAATAAAATAATATTTTCGGGCTTTACGGTGCAAGGACATTTCTGTTCTACGGCTTTCGATGCCATGCCAGGGCTTTTTAGAGCCACTTTATGAATTCGTGTTATATTTCCTTTATATTATATTTTATTCACCGTTTTTTGTCTACGTAATGCTGAAATATTCAAATTAACTGTGGTAAGGAAAATCGAATTTTGTTTTTTTTTATTACATTTTGGTACACGACAATAACTTAAAAACTACAAAAACGTATTTTTAGACTTTTCTTGCATGTTCGCTTTGACAATTTCTTAATAGGAAAATAAATTTGTTTCCAATTATTAAATTATTAAAATAAAAATAAACAGTTTTTGCCCCTCCGTCCTGTATGAATCTTTCTCAATTTGTTTACCTTTCATGTGACATTTTTTCCTTACCTCCTCTTTCCCTGAAGATGATGAATGATGATACTAAACACTCCCTATTTCCAATTTTGTAATTAAAAACATTTTTTCATAATTTTTTGTCTTTTTGAACCTCTAGCTTTTCCAAAGAGGATTTGAGGATGATTCACTTTAATATAGTATGCTATATTATTAGAAGTTTCAAAATATACTTGAAAACCCATGAATATTTTGGATTTGAGAATCAAGCGACCCTATATATAGCCGGATAAACATTTTCTGGCCGTGATATATTATATATCTGGCCTTTAATATAAAGGGAGAAATATCTAATTAGTAATTTTAGAATTTTACTTAAAATTAATATTTATTCAACCATAAAATTGAGTTAGGATTTGTATTTGACAAATTTAGAACAAATGTTCTAGGCAAAAAAACTTAAACGCAAATTTTTCTAAAACATGCAATAAAGTTCACATTTGTTTTTTTTTTGTATTATATAAAAACCAAAAAAAAATTTCAAAAAAGCATTTCTTCTACCCTCTTTCTATTTCATTTATCAATACTACTAAAAAAATTATAACATCTCATCGAAAGATGAGGGCTGAAACGTGCATGAAAGTTACCCCCTGCATTTGTATCATTAACTCTTAACACCGCTTGATACAGACCTACAGCGATCAACGTGAATAGCGGAAGTACTAGTACAAATAATGTAAAAAAAAGAAGAAAAAATCCTACTTTTTTCGTGTGAGACTCGTAGAAAAATGGTTATAATTTAATTTTAAAATAAAATTGGGAATAAACTCTATTGTACGATATTTGTATGAATATTTTTTATACAATAAAATTCGAATATTCGCTTTATATCGTGTAACAACGGAATCGCACGAGTCCATCCTCAAAGAGGTCGCTATAGTATGTGATAATTAAATTATACGTCATACTTATACAGGCGCCAAATATCAACATCGGGAAGATTCGTTGTTTTTCGTGTGTATTTTGGTTTAAATAAATTAAAAAAAATCTACTTGTTAATGATTGTTTCTATTTAGAAATGACTTTTTATTTTTTAATACAATATAATTGTTTCATACAAAATAATCTAAAGCTTCGGTTTGCATACAAACGTATACGTTGGACGTATGAATGAAATTCATTCAGAATAGAGAACCTATATGTATACGTCTAATGTATACGTTTTCATGCAAGCCGTAGCTTTATGGGATCTATAAATTTAGAATAGGTATATAAAGAAAAAAGAAAAACTAATTTTTTAGGGAAATTTTTACTTTTTTATATTTTATAAATTTTTAATTAATTAATTTTTCAATCTTAAAATCTTAACAAATATTTTTGTAGGTCTTTTAGTAGGGCATATTCTTCATTGACTGGTGTGCCATTGTCGATGACCAGTATTTCTTAGAAAAGAGCATATTGATTGCCTTTGTGCGCTATTGTCGATGTCGAGTATTCCTAAGAAGGGCATAGTAATTGGTTAGTATGTGCCATAGAGCGATGTCCAGTATTTTTTGGAAGGGAATATTGATTGGCTGGCGTGCTATAGTCGATGTCCAGTATTTCTTAGAAGAGTATATTAATTGACTGGTGTGCCATTGTCGATGTCCATTATTTCTTAGAAGGGATTATTGATTGACTGGTGAGCCATTGTCGATGACCAGTATTTCTTAGAAGGGCATATTAATTGACTGGTGTGTTATTGTCCGATGACAAGTATTTCTTAGAAAGGCATATTAATTGACTTGGAGGTCCATTGGTGATGACCAGTATGACGTCAGGTGAAATAATCCACCCAATTGTTTACCGAAAAAAATTGTTTCTCAGGTACACGTTAAATGCGTTTTTATGTGCTGTTTTGCCATCGCATCTGGTCCGGGGTGAGCACGGAAGGGAAGGGCTAAGATGTGTTTGAGGTTTATGTTACGCTTTGATGTCTGCGTGTTTAGCCTCTATTCTTCTCTAATAGTTATGAATGTTGGCTGGGAAAACTTGCACGTGCAGATTGCGCATTACCAACATATAATCTAGAGAAAAAAGCATTGTAACCACTTAGACCAACATATTCACCCAATAAAGTTTGTTAAAAAAAGTTAATTAGTTTGTTTGGTTGTTGATTATAGTTTATAATTTTGATACACTAATCGTAAATTCAAACTTTGATTTCAATTTTAAATTTTTTAAATAATTACAATAAAGTCAACAATCCAAATATTACTCGTTATAGGCGGTTTATAATCTTTTCGGTCTAGTTGTAGAAAAAAGATCCCTCGCGACAGGGCCAACACAGCTCCAAAGCAATAATTTTTTTTTAATTTAAACGTATTCCCATTTGCTTTTATACAATAGGGTTATAAACCCATATTTTTCTAATGATGCCATATTGTTAGTACTCACACATCAAGAATATAGTTATATTTTTTAAATTTTAAATTTTAAAATTAATACCCAAAAATAATTAAAAAAAAAAACAACGGACTAAACTCGAGGACAGAGTGAATTTTTTTCCCTGCCGGGATTTATACTCTATTGTGAATATATTTTATTACCTTTTAATTTAGTTATGCTACTCATTAATCATTATGCATCATAATATCTATAATATGTTTAACGGAAAATTCTATTTTTAAATTTAGACTTCCCGCATCTTTATTGCTACAACTGCGCCCATCTGCTTCTTCTCATTTTACACATCTGACAATACTTTTATTCTATTTTTGACATCGTTCATCTAAAAATATATTCATTATTTGCTCAGAAATATTTATAAACAATCTTGCGATTTTATATAAAAATGTACAAAATATAACTTGTGGAAGACACTAAAGGAAATATAATGGTAAGCGTATATAATTATAATTTATTTAATTTTGTCAATAAACGTGACGATGTACTAATTAAAATTTCATTCAACTAAAATCGATTATCCAGCAAGAAATTACTTGCGGTGTATGGCGGTGTATATACAAAATATTGAGGAATTTCGTTCATGTTTTTCTTTGCATGTATTTTAATAATGTTTTATCGTAAAAAAACATAATATTGTATAAAGAAGCAGCTATATTTATTTTTATGATGACGAATATTTGTATATAGATAAGAAATGTTTAATCTGTTTTAATTTTTTTTTTATTTAAGAATTTTCTTTGCCGCGTTGTAACTTAATATATTTTAATAATAACAAGTCATTCCACAATACTATAGTAAAGTGAGTCTTATCATCAGAAAAATTAGTTACACTACAATCTGTTTACGATTTATATTTTATATTGTTGAATAAATATAATTGGTCTTATTTTATACGTATAATAAATATATACCTATATATTTCATTAATTTATTTAATATAATTTATAATACATTTTCAGTCAACAATAATCGTTAATATTGGTTCAAGTGTAACAATATCCTGCCGGTGACAATTTGATAGAGACTATTAATAAATTTGAAATCTAGAAGTATATAACTATAGTGCAATTTGGACATAGGATTTTGGTAAGTAAGCTTCTTAATTCTATTTATTTTATTAAATTATTATTTTTTAATAAAATTATATTTTTTTACTAAGCTTAATATTATAGCTAATAAAGTATTCTATGTAATATATGACGTGTTATAAAATGACTAATTTAATATAATTATATATGAGAAAATTGCATATTATACTAAAATTATATACAGGGTGATTCAGTTAAGTGCACAAAAATTTTAAGGGATTATAGTATATAGGGACGCCTAGATGAACAAAAAATCGTTCTATAAGTATCCGATTACTTGAACCCCTACCGACTTAGAGCAATTTTTTAAATTTTTTGACTTTTGCTGAGAATAAAAATAAAAAGCCCTTATTTTTAATTAAGAATCAATCTGTAGTTAATCTCTTTTTAAATGTTTCCAGGTACATAAATTCGATTATTTGTATTAGCCTAAGTACAAATATTAATAATAACTTAGACTTAGACAGATTAACTACAGATGAGTACTTTGTTAAAAATACGGGCTTTTTACTAGTAACAAAAAAGAAATCAGGTTAAAAATGCAATATTATAATCAAGTTTTTATGATTTAAGTAAAAACCCAATATAAAATCTCTAACAATGAAAAATTCTAAAAACAAATTTTAAAAAATACATTTGTTTACCATGTTTTTATTTTGGTTTATTGGGAATAACTTCGAAAAACATTTATCTGATCCTCCATTTTTTTTTGTTTTTCTTAAAGCCTATTATGTGCTAAAGTTTTTGCAATACCAATCTGGAATGTTGTCGTAGTACAATTTTTAATAAAATAGCAGTAAATTTAACGTCCGATTTTAAAAAGTGACCGTTACTGAAATTTGAATCACTGCAGCGACTATGTTTTTAATTTTTTTTCTTTTTCATTTTTTTAATGTCTTCGGCAATATTATCACCTTTCTAAAAAGACATAACTTGGCATTTTAGCATAAGTATCTTCGATGATATGATTGATTAAATAAAGCAATATCAGCAAAAGTCGAAAAATTTAACAATTTGCTCTTAGTCGATAGGGGTTCAAGTAATCGGATACTCATAGAACGATTTTTTTGTTCATCTAGGGGTCCCCAATACCGCCTTAAAATTTTTGCGAACTTAACTGAATCACCCTGTATATATTATATATTTTCTTATATATTATGTTTAATGTGATGGTTCGATTTGTTTTGAGAGCACGTGCCTTTTGTGCGAAAAAAAGTTCATGGGATTTTATTTCACTATTATACAATTATTATACTACGAATTTATTTGCATCAGTTTTATTTATATTTTGAATTATTAATATTAATAATTTTATAAAAATATTGACATTTTGAGTCATGTATAAAACATATAAATTTACCATTTAAATTTGCATAATATTAATAATACATTTGCTATAATATATGAAGGTCTCATATGCAATTATACATTTTCTATTGATTGTCTTAACCTAATGCCTAAATAATTATATAGATTTAACCGTTTTTTATAGTCTAATTGTTATGATATTTAAACTAAATCATTTAAATTTATTTTCTTAGTTTTACTGGATTTGATCTTTATTTAAAATTGGTAAATTTTTTACAAGCTTCCATATGAAAATTATAACTAATAATAGTTTTTTTTACATAAATTGCATGCAATATGCGTTCCATATGAAGTTTTTAAAGCCACTGAACTATATATATATATACAAATATTCTGAGGCGTGAGCACACGTAACATAATATAAACTCATTTATTATTTTACACACAAATAAGGAAAATCGTCGGAAAAAACATTAAAAAAATAATTATAATTTTTTTCTAGTATATAATATTTGCATAATCAATGCAAGCCAAATACATGTATATATACCAGTGACGATTATGTCATTGATGGCATCTATGTCATGCTTCTGCAAGGTTAAGAACAAACATTTACATTTTAACAACATTTTCTAAAATTTCTGGAAATCTGCCTGAATTTCATCCTTTTATCTTAGTTTGTGCAAAAATGGGTCGAAACATTTAAAATTTTAATAAAATCCCTAAAAATTTTGTCAAAATAATCCTAATTTTCGATTTTATGTAATCGAAAAATTTGTTCTAACGTTTCCTAACCCTAAATTTTAGTAAAGTCCGCCAATATTTCGTTAAAATCTTAATCAAATTTCTCAAACTCGATGATTTTTAAAATCTTTTTAAAATTGAAAACTCATAATCGACTAAAATTTCAATTTGATTTATTTTTGAAAAATTTATGCGGTTTCGTTATCTAAAATCTGTAAGAATTTAATGGGCCCATTACAAGAAATATTTTCAAAATCTATACACAAAATTATTAAATTCTATGCAGATTCATCTTAAATTAAAATCTGCTAAAAGTGTCATCATAATCTACTCCAACTTATCAAACTCTGTGATAACTATCTTATATTCTGGCAAAATTGCTACAAAATCTTATAAAATTTCAATAAAATCTCTGGATATTTTTGGAAAATTGGTAAAATTTTGCTTAAATCTAAAATCTGACAAAAACTTCATCAAAATCTTTTCAAACTTATCAAATTCTATGTTTAATACCTTAAAACTAACCGAAATTTCTAAAAATCTACTGAAAATTTAACAAAATCTGATAATTTTTTATCAAATTCTCGAAGTATAAACTTTTAAAGATTTGTATATAAATCAAAAATATGCAAAATTATCAACATTTTCCAAAATTTATCAAACTCTATGATTAATATCTCAACTCTGTCGACATTTTTCCTAAATTTTCATCAATCATTTTTAAATTTTATAAAATTTATTATAATTTTATATATAACGAAATAGAATATTGTTATCTAAATGTTTCGAAAATTGTATCAAATCTGAGTAAAATTTCACGTCATAATTATTTTCAATTTTATCAAAAGTTCTTGTGATATTTCCTACAATGCATATATGATATTGTGTGCTTCCATTAAAAAGAAACTTCAAGCTTCGTGCCTATTAGCATATACACGAATTTTTTGTAGAAAAAAGTGAAAAGCTTTTTATTGATTTTTCTAATAAAAAACATATAGGTTTCCCACTACCAGAAAAAAAGTTAAATTAACAAAAAAAACTACTACAAAACAAGGAAATAAAAAGAAGAAAAAAAAATTACTCAGATTTTCCCAATCATCTAGTTTACAAATGATATTTCCTAGTAGTTGTATTACAATAGGTTTATGTAAAATAATTTATATATCATGACTTATATGTATTTAAAGAAAGTATACATATGTAACAATTCATGTTGCTTATATATAGCTAAAAAGGCAGATTTTTCGTATATATATGATTCAGATGAGATGATATTATGTAAATCTGTAAATATATAGACAAGCGAAGTCATATTTACATTAGGATGGATTGATTGAAATTCTGTTTGTATGAAGATTTTCAATAACTGAGATATTCAAATACTATAGTAGGGCTCAAAAGTATCTTCGAGACATTTCCATTAATCTTCTAGATTCTTCCATAAATCTTCTTGATTAGTCCAATAATCTTCTAGATTCCCCAATCAATTTTCCAGATTCTTCTATCAATTTGCTAGATTCTTCCATTAATCTTCTAGATTATTCCACTAATTTCCAGATTATTCTATCAATCTTCTGAATCCTTCTAGATTATTCCATTAAACTTTTAGATGTTTCTATCAAGTTTTTTAAGTTTCTTTTTAAGGTCAGGATCATCCATCTTGTGTATATTTGTCGATTCGTCTGTAAATCTTCTAGGTATATATAGTCTTACATAATTTTTGAAGATCTTTTAGATTTTTCCATCAATTTGCTAGATTCTTTTATCAATTTTCTAGATTTTTCGATTATTCTTTTTTTCGTCAATCTTTTAGATTCTTCTAAATTATTTTAGATTTTTTCATAAATCTTCTAGATTCTTTCATCAATCTTCTAAATCCATCTAGATTCTTCCATCAAACTTCTGGTGTTTCTATTAAGTTATTTTCAGTTTATTCTTTAGCTTAGGATCAGACATCTTGTGTACATTTGTCAGTAAATCTTTTACATTCTTTCATCATTTTTAAAGATTTAGATTTGTTCATCAATCTTCTACAGATTCTTCCATAAATATTCTAGATTCTTTCATCAATCTTCTAGATTCTTCTATCAATCTTTTAGGTTATTTTATCAATCTACTAGATTCTTTCCTCAATTTGCCAGATTCTTAAATTACTCTTTTAGATTCTTTCATCAATCTTTTACATTCTTCCATAAATCTTCTAGATTCGTCCATCAATCTTCTAGATTCCAAATTCATTCATTGTTATACTTTTGGGAACAAAATTTTCTTGTAAAAACACATAACTTGAGATCAACTTAAGATATTAGTCACGAAAGGGAATTAGATAAAAGTTGATTCTTATTATATATGTTCAGCTAAAGTGAACATTTCACAAAAAATTCAATATCGACTCGATTAAACAAGAAATTCTCCTATCATCCATTTTGATGCATTTAGAGTTGAGAACACAGTTTATTTTTTATTTTTTTATGGATTATTGATTGAACATAGCTTAAAAATCGGTGATAACAGTGATAATGGTTTAGCCCAAGACCGTAATCGGGTTGTAGTGGAAAATTATTATTATTATTTTATAATTTTTAGCCTTCACATTTACATTTATATAATTACTATAATTACCATTATGGATATTTATATTAAAATCAAGTTAAGGTTTCATCAATACTGCAACAACAGCATCAGGTATGTTATGAGGACATTGATAAATAATAATGTACTATTTTTCGACCGTAAATTTTAACAAATCTTAAATTTAGGAACAGGCTAATCGTTCTATAAAGAGGGTGTTATCCAACTCCACTGACGACGGGTTAGCCTAGAAATAGTGAAACTATTGTCGATATGAAAAAAGACAATTTTTTTGAAAGCTGTTATTTATTTTTTAGGTTTTAAAATCGTTTTCGAAAGATTGGTTCAGTCCTTCCCAAGTATGTTTCGTCTTTCTTCGACTCAACAGCATATATTCCTTCATCTTATCCTTATTTTCGGTTTATATATATACATTTACATAAAGTTCCTGACAATTTCGGCATTCATTTGTTAAATTACGCATAAATATGTCACAAAAACAATATATAAAACAATTTTTAACATTTAGAAAATCTCCAATTCTATTCTAAAACAGACAATTTTTTTGTGCTCCTAAACAATTTGTAATTCGGATGATAGGAGAATGTTTTATTTAATCGTCGATATATAATATTTATTATATAGATGGAATTATATTATATGTTTACAAAACGCAGCTCTAGGTATATCGAATGCTTTTATATAAGATTATAATCCACTTTATATAATATATGTATATGCGGACTGGACGGATAGTTGGTGACCACCGCACCACCACATTTTTTTTATATAAATATATTTAAATATGTTACATTAGAAGCAACTAACAACAACAACAATAAGTCCGCACACAATTTTTCAATATAAAAATATATTTTATATGCTGAAGTCGACCAACAACCACCACCACCACACATTTTATCTGCATTTCTTAATCGAGGTCGCGCACGTCTAATGTTTATGTAAATGAAATAAAAGAAAAAAATTATTACTTAAATAATAATAATAATATATCCAACGTTATATATTTATATGATATATGGTTTTTGTGGCATGGAATATATGATAAACCATTTTTTTAAGTTACTCCAACATAATCAATATAAATAGTTGCATAGTTTTAAAATTAATCACATTTTTTATGAACTTATTTATATCTAAGAGCATGGAGCAATTAAGTGACACGATCTTAAAATTTTGAAGACATTGTTTTTGGTGTTGAGTTTCAATAATTTTTCATCGCATTATCAGGCAGCAGTCCTGACAGCAGCAAAGCATACGAGCAGCACAGCAGGATCATCATTTGTCCTGCTATATTAAACAGCAAGCATCAAGAAATATTTTTCGCTAAGCTGCACCAGCAAGCAGCAGATTTCAAATCTGCTGGCAGCATTTTCAAATTTAGCGGTCTTTTCACAATTATAATTATAATATTACAAACAAATAAAAAATAATTCTGATATGACTGATTTTTATAGCGCAACAGGGATCAGGCATTACTGGGTATAGCGAATTTCTAAGTGCTAATTACCTCATGCAGGAGGCTGGCCTAAATTCAAAGGCTGGCCTCCATAGGTATCATTGGGGCCATGCGGACCACACCAATAGATGCTTTAGACGCGCTGCTCTCTCTTGTTTCCTTGGATCTTTTTAAACAGGAGGAAGCTTGAAGAGCTTATATCAGGCTTAAAGCAAATACGCAATGGCATGAAAAAAACTTAAATTATGGACACTGTCAAATAGAGGGTGTTCTGTTGAGGGAGTCTCCCGAAATAGGTATGCCAGCTGACAG
>JANSTW010059556.1:0-11416 GCA_027564275.1 Diadocidia ferruginosa
AAGGCTTGAAATCTTAGAATGCATATTTGGTACTATCTGGAGAGTGTTTTCCATCTCCACTGATGACGGGTTAACCTGGAAATAGTGTAACTCTTGTCGGTATAGGAGTAAAGACACTTTTTTGAAATGGTTCTGGCGAAAGCTAGAACCACAGGTTTAGGCAAAAGCTAGAGGCTATAATATTACAAAAATATTCACTTTTCGTTAACCGAATAGCCTGTCCCTAAATTTTATATAAGATAGATTTTGTTTTACTTGGATTAATAACTAAACGATTATTAGAAGTCCAATCTCATACAGCAGCCAGGTCCAAGTTACTCAATACAACCAAAAATAGATTTTGGTTCACAAGACGCATAAATCTGTACATCATCAGCAAAAAGATGGACATTTGTATTTTGTAAGACGATTGGCAGATCATTATATATAATGAAAACAATAAGGGCCCAAGACAGAGCCTTGAGGAACACCTACTGAAATTGCAAGAAATTTAGAAAAAAATATTATTAATAGAAACACACAGCTTGCGAGAGGACCTCCATTGAATTTTAAAACTTTTTCATACAAACTTGAACCCCCCCCCCCCTTCCGAAAGGAGGGGGTTAATCCCAAAAGTCGTAGTATATTTTTTTGGGAGGAGGATGACCCTTACAGGATAGAGGGGGTGGGGTCCTATTTAAAGCATATTCGCTATACTGCAGTTCAGCCTATTTACTCCTTAACAGGAACACCCCGTTAATTGAGTCACCCTGTACAGTAAAATCAGCCGATATTTCTTTTGATATAAAATAATTAAAATAAAATGTACAACCTAAACTTTTTTTTATTAATTACAAAAATTAGGCAACATGTTTTTGGCACACTTTTTTTTCTTAATTTAAATGTGCAAACAAATACATATGTATGCATCTACATCTGCTGTTTGAAATAAAAAACCGCTTAAATTTATTATACGAAAAAGTTCAATAAACGCTAAATATTTCGAAATAAAATCGAAAGTTTTTATAATATTTTGTGATGATATCAGTTTTTATATACGAAAAAAATGATAAATTTATCAATTCAATATAAATTTATTGGGGGGTATATATAGCCCTCTTGTATATATGTTTGTATAAATTAGGATTGATCGAGGATATTTTTTCAAGAGGAAAAAAGTTGATTAGATCAAACAGATTAGGGTAAAAAGATCGTCTTTGCCTAATAATGTTTCACTTTGTACCGGTATAGACTAAACAATTTTATACTTTTTTATTTTATAGTAAAAAAAAAAAATGAATTGATATTGCATCTCTAATGTGACAGTGTGCATCAGTAAATCTGATGCCCTGAAGCTAAAAAAAAACAGAAACAATAACTCATGTCGTGTATTGTCACATTTATTATCGAAAAAATAACCAAATTCCAGTGATATTGAGTATTCCATGACTTCTATGCGCTTAATTGGAGATATTTGACATTTTGAAAATATATATAAAAGATTAAAAAAAAAAATCATCAAAATTTGATCGGGAGCAACGGTGCCAACTTTTAAACTATGTATAATAAATTTTGAATTTTTTTGCAACTGCACGTAAATCCAAATTAATTTTTTCGCTCCATCTTAATATATAGGTAATATTATATTTATAAACTAAATTATATTTTAACTAAATTTAAATTCAAAATACAAATTCTATAAATAAATAAATTTTTTTTCGTCAAATAAAATGCAAACGACATTGACTTCTTGTGCATTGCATAATATTGTTTTTAAATTATATTACAATATTAAAGTTTCTATATAGTGTGGGAGGTATTGTTATATAATAAATTCATTCAAGTTTTTATATATTTCACGCGGATATTAATTGGGATTTTCGGTAACACTTTTTATTGTAAATACACACAGAGAGAAAAGTTTGTAACAACAACAAAAGGCTCTATTTTTTTGCCATGATATTGAACTGATTCTAAATATGTAAAATCAACAGAAGACATATAAGTACGTATAAGTAAATGCAGTTGATTTTAAAATGTTAGCTGTATATTTAATTAACATCGCTGTTAAACCCATATTTTTGAGATAGAGATTCACAATATATGAAAAAGTTTATAATAAAAATGACGTAAATTTTAATTTATTAATTATTACCCGGCAGTTAGGAAATTGACATGTATAGATAGAGTATAGAATATGCACTTTAATTACATACAAAATATCCAAGTATACGTAATTAAGTTTTAATTATTATTTTATTAAATCTGTATTAAAATTAATTAATTAATTAATTATATTTTAAACAAAATTCCGTGCGGACCCTATTACATAATTACGCCTACGATATACAAATTTAATATGATAGTGCAGCGGAAATAAACGAAGTAAATGATTCGACGCGACGGTCAAGGATGATAAATAAATTACCGCTTATATGCTATTCCAATATAGGTTTTGCATTAACGCTTTTCTATTTATTTACTGATTCAATTCATAATCTTTTTCTTTCTTTCCCTTTTTATCCATTTCGGGTTGGTGTGATTTTCTAATTGCCGATCCCTTTTAAGTTGTTGTCTGGCAAAATTTGAATTCTGTGGAAAATGCGTTAGAATTTTAGTACTCCAATAACAATATTGGTGCCCTCTTTACTGATAAAACTTGTCAATCCTCAGCAGCCGGCTCACACTTTGATTAATAAATTTTATAGTTTACCGCCGGATTTACAGTTCAGACAGAGAAAGGTTTTCCAGCAAAAAAAAATATTGGTTTGACCCAGAAAAAATTACAAATAAAATCTGATACCTATATTGATATAAAATAAATTAATTTTATTATTTATATAGGTTAGGTATATATAGGTTATAAATTATATCAATTCTAATAACTTATAAGTAAAAAGTTTTATGATAAACACATTATTATTTTATATTGATTAAAAGTCAATAAATTTATAATAATAATAATTTATAATTTGTAGCATATCACGGTTATAAGTCTATGCTGCAGGTATAAAAGGTCTTGAGTTCAATTCTTTCGGTCGTGAATGTTAACAAATTTAAAATTTGGGAACAGGCTAATAGGTCAACGAAAAGTGAATATTTTTGTAATATTATTGCGGCTCTAGCTTTTGTCTGAGCTTTTACAAAATTGTGTCTAGCTTGATGACGATGGATTAGCCTAGAAATAGTACAACTCTTGTTATTATGAGTAAAAAAAACAATTAAATTCTGTATTCTTCAATGAAGCGCATTTAAAAAATGTTGAACCATATTTAGAAAAATCTAATCCAATTTTTAAATTATTCATAATCATTTTTGAACAAATTATATAAAATCAACAAAACCTACATTGAGACTGTGAGAGACAAGGACCCACCGCACTCATAAAGACGCTATGATCTGCGCTACAAGAATACCTATGCGCTAACCACAAGGAGTAGAGGACTTATTTTATTATAATGAATAATGAATTTAATATTGGTTTAAAAATAGTTTTATTACACAATATGTGCGGCACATGGATAATAATATTATAGAATTTGTGTTCCTATTTATCTTTCTGAAACAGAAATCAATATTTGACGACCTTGATATAAATAGCTCAATTTGTGCAAGTCAATATATTATTAAAAACATAATAATAAGAAAAATAAATGAAAATAGTTACTCGAAAAAAAAACGTTATATATAGTCTGATGTATTACATTGAAAGGAAAATTATTTAAAAAAACATTGTTTCGAATGATTTATTGTAAGCGCTTTTTAGTATTATTTTATATGGCGGTATAAGTGAGTTGATTGAAGTGCGATATGTAAAAATAAAATAATTAATAAAAATAAAAAGTTAGAGCTTTTTTTGCTGTGTTTTTTTTTTAAATATAATATATAGGTAGTTACCTATTAAAAAAAAAAAATAGGACGATTTCGGTTATTGATATGTCTTTGTATAGTGTATACGTTTATAAATTATAGCTATCATTAAACTAAGTATTGGTTTCGTTTTAGTTTTTTATTTTTATCGGGTATATAAGAAATTATTAATTATTATTATTATACCTATATCTTTTTATTATGGATAATAATTAAAAGAAATTAATATATATATATATATATATATATTATATTCAAATTAAGTATAAGTTCGTTAATGATGATAATAAGTTTTGAATTTCTTTTTTCGTTAAAAAGACAATAAAGCTCTAATGACTAATAAAGCTTATTGTACGTAGGCTGCTACCTGCTACTTATTTTGTTTACTTTAGAAAAAACTATATATATGCGATTATTTTTTATAACATTTTAGTGTGAAATATGACGATAAGCGTGTATCTATAAGTTTAAATTTGTATATACGGAAAAGCACAATCCTAAAGCACTATAAAAAAATGCCATAACGCACATATAGTTGTTGTGAAGCTTGTCTAAGGTTAGATACAGTGCCAACTGCCAACTAACTTCGATGCTGTCCATAAACTGATTACGCGAGATCTTCATAAGACATAACTTGAGATTGAGGAATCCGTGAGCATTAGTATGACAAGAATCAATAAGATATTACACTTGCACATGGCCGGAAAAAAATTAGTTCCGGTTAAATCCCATATATAATCTGGCAAAATATCAAGAGGAGGCATGAGTCGATTGGTACAAGAAAATTATGGCAAAATACGTTCAAAGATCATTAAATAATGTCTACAACAACATCTAACATATACAAAGGTGACGTATTATAAATATATTTATATAAGCCTGAAACAAAAAAGCAGCGACTGTATGAAACTTCCATAATGAGCCGGATCTAAGGTGTTCGCGGGTGAAGCTGTATTTATCGAAATAAGTGATATCGTAACAAAAGTACCGATTGAACAAAGTAGGATGGTCAAGTCTAAATGGTACACAACAGTTTTTACAGTTCTTATCTCGGACCCAATAAATTTTTTTATTCTTATACATAAAAAAACAAGTTATATAGTCAACGATTTTCGACTCAAGAAGAAGCGTTGAATGCTTTCAAAGCGTAGATTTTGCAATGAGAGTGGAAAAAGTGTGTCCAGAATTAGTTCAAATGGATGGAAAATAATTTTGATCTTCATTAAGGATATTTTAAGACATTATATTTACCTTCTTCATTATTTGGCTAGAAAAATAAATAGCAACCAACGAATAATATACAACAATATATATATGTATAATAGCAACAATGGCTGTTCACTTTAGGCACTAGCGCCAACTAAAACATGCTCAATACACGAGAACTTAACAGTCAAGAGACGAATCGGATTCGACTGTTCAAGCAAATTTAAAAATTTATGACCTACGCACTAGAGACAATTATACAATTATACGTTTTGAATTTAAAGTCAATATTATATATTAACTAAAGTTGAAGCAGTAATTCGAATGAAATAAAAATGACAGTGCGCAAAGCACCATATGAATTTACGTTCCGCTTTAGTTAACTATGTACATGTTCACTTAGCAATCGAAGTTCTGTCAAATAACTATTGAGCTTTACTTGAAAGCATCTGCAAACTATAATATTTAAATTATCATATATTCTAATTTGCCCACTTCTTGATTCAAAATAATTAAAAAAAATTTCCATGTGCTACAGAATATTGAACCTTTTCTTCGTTTCATACAATCTGTCGATGTAGTCATATAGTAGCAAAGTATATTTAATTTCAGTAGCGACATCTAATATCACTACCCCCGCCGGCGTTTGACAGCGAATGTTTTTTCTCTTTATTGACTTGAAACAAAAATGTTTTAAAATCGAATTCCGTGACGCTGATCAGACACTTTTTAACGTCTAAATGCCATATTACATTATATAATGTAGTTTTATCCCGAAAGTGGGCCCCAAAATCCCATTTTTGTCATGAAAAAAAAAATAGTTGCTGATTTTCATATAAACTTGCTGACAAGACTTATACTAAAACCGGATTTCAACATACGCTAAACAGACGCTGTTTTACTCGCTGATCAGACGCTGTTTAGACGCTGGACGCCGGCGGGGACTTTATTTTGACATTTAGCGTTTAACTAAAACGTACAACAGTGCACACTGTGTTTTTCGCTTTAGCGGTCTTGTTTTAAATAAAAAACAGTCAAAATAGTCTGTTTATATTATTTATTGTTTATCTAAAATGGATTCAACTACAGATCTACATAATTACGAGAAAAATGATGTCATATATCAGTGCACAGAATCAATTTTAAGAGTATATAATGGTAAGTAACTAATATGCGGATTATTCTTTCTAGTTATATGTTATATATATATATATATATGTATTAGAGAGGTTTTTTTTTACAAAATTTAGAAATTTCAATGGGGCACCCCCAATTTTTTTCATTTTGGGGAGTAAATAATTTGTGCAAAATTTTAGATCAATGGGTTAACGTTCGAAAAGAGAACATAAAAGTCATTTCGGAAGTCGGCATCAAAACGAAGGTGCGATTGAGCTTCTGCACAATTTTTACCAGAGTGCGTGAGATATTCTTCTCAATATCAATGTAAAAGAAATATTGGTTAGTTTTTATTTTTTGGGTTATTTGTTTAAAAAACCTAAATTCTCTTTCCATTGTTTGCCGCGCAGCGAAATTTTTTGTTAAATAATAACAAAAATACAAAAATTAATCCCTAACGTGTGGTAAAATTCATGGTTTTCTATTTTAGACAAGCCAATTTATTAAAACAAAATTAAGTAGCATACAACATTCTGGATATAATCTTGTGCACGGGATTAATTGAATCTTTCTTGGCATCCTCGTAAGCTTTCTCACAAGAAAGATGCACAAAATATTGATCCCAAAAGAGAGATTGTTGATGTTTTACGAGTACATAGGGACAACATTAATTGTATAATGCCCTGGAATCATAATCATCATCGTGTCTTTTACTCGAAAGCTAGGGAGCATAGGGACCATTATACCTTTTTTTCTATCTGATACCATGGTTTTCATTGACGACTATATCTTTGACTATATCAAAGGTGGAGTGTTGTCAGCAACTCGCACTAAAAATGCCCTGGAATAGCAAATGCAAAACTATAGAAAATTTAAAAAGTTCACTTTTCTGTTCTTCGGGTTTGGTTTTTGAGAAAAAATTATTAAATTGTTTAACAATTTTTTTTTGTAAATAAAACATTTGTGCACAGCTGTTCATAGAAAAAATTGCAAAAATTTACGAAAAGATAAAAAAGAGAGCAACAGATTTATAAAAAGAGAACATATTCATGCTTATACAAAAAAGATAGTGGACACGCTTTTATTACCCAAAATAGAACATGTTCTCTTTATAGAGGACAGTTGGTAACCCTAGTTAACGTTAACCCGTGCCTCATCAGGGGTAAATATTAAAATTTCGGGTTTTTTACCTTTAAGGGTTAACGGTTGACATTAAAGGGTTAACATGCATTATTGACCTAAATTATTCTTCTATGCATTATAATTCCCTATCTCGAGAAATAGATGTACCTTCCATACAAAAGTAGATTTTTTTCTTAAAGTATGTTTCCATAGTAAACTAATGACAATCTTGTATACTTTAAATAACATTAATTTAATAACAATAAGAATAATTATGTTAATAATAAAAATATAATTTTTAATTAAATAAGACTAACATTTTTTTTTTATAATTTTGACCATAGGTATCCTATAGAACCACCATGTTACTTGTATTTCAACTTGGTATTGTTTGCCTATAATCTTAGACTACTTGTAAAATGAACTGAATGTGGTCCACATCTTTTGCAGTCTTGCAATAATTTTATTCCTCTCTCCGCACAACTTCATTAACTACTTGAATATATTTGAAAAATTCCATTCCTTTGACTTATTCCTCATAAGTTTCTTATGATGATGGATCCTTAAGCATAACATTTTTGGAAATTCCCAATCGCTCCCAATATTTAATCATATTTTTGGATATCCGCTATAAATACGATATATTTTATTTTGTTTTTTTTTTTCGATTAACTTGGTTTAATAATTATTCTTGTATTCCTGGACCACTATTTACGGTGGTCAAAGACTATCGCCACAACAGAAATTTTGACTTTATTGGGTTCAATCAAAAATCAACGTTTTCTTATCAGCAGTGTTGCCAATTTAGCATTTAAAATGCTAGATTTAGCATTTTTTATCAATTTTAGAATTTTATTTTTTCTAAAAAATGCTTAACATTTTTTTAGCATTTTTTGTTGTAATCTTAGCATTTTTCTTGATATTTTCTAATAATTTTTTGGAATGAGTAATTTCAGATTTAGCAATAGGATGTTTTTGCTGCATTTTTGTATGTCTACACTTTATAGTATTAAATTGTTTTTGAAACTTTATTATTGGAGCCTTTTTTGTTTTGGGTGTTTTTGTGATATTATGAATAAATTTAACATTAGTAAGATTAGAATTAAATAGCCGACAACTCAAAAAACCCAAAAAAAAATAATAAAAAACAACAAGAAAAATGGTTAAAAAACAATGACAATAACAGTGTCAGTTGTTTACACAGTTTTGTAGTACAGTACTTTCTCAGTTTAAAAAAAAGATTAAAGAATTTAAATTTTCGACGTTTTTGAAGAAGTTAGGATTAAGCCTTGTAGCAAAAAAGATCTTGTATATAATAATAAATATTATTAAAAACAGGACCAACAATAATTGTTTACGAATAATTTTACTTGTTTTCGTCCGTTGATTTGAAATATGTTAATATTTTAAAACAGGCTAATCGGTCAAATTCAAAGCAAAGCTATTCTCAACTAAATTAGTGGGTCGGCTTAAGCAAAGCGTACCTTTCTTCGCCCAGCCTAAAAACAGCACTTAAGTGCTGAGATTACTTCATGGATTTTTTGTTTTTAGAAAGAGCTAAGTATTTTTCTAGAATTAACAAAATTTTTCAAGGCTGGGCGAAGAAAGGTACGCTTGCCCAAGCCGACCCACTAATTTAGTTGAGAATAGCTTTGCTTTGAATTAGACCGATTAGCCTGTTTTAAAATATAAAATAATTGTTTACCACATTTGGCATACAAACAGGCGAGCAAACAACGCTTTTAAGCAAGAAAACTGTACCTTTTTCAAAACGAATCTGATTTTCGAAGAGCAAAAAATGTGCTTTACAATTTATATATATATATGTCCAATGTCGATGTTTGTTAATATTATTTTTGGACGGTGAGTGGCGGTACTACCAGTACAAATAATTAAAAAAAAGAAAAAAAATACTATTTTTTCGTGTCAGGCTCATAAAAAAGTGGTTTAATTAAATTATAAAATCAAATTTGGAAAAAAAATGTTTCCACGATGTTTTTATGAATATTTTTTTTAAATAGTTAAATAAATAAAAAAAAATCAAATTTAATGAAAATATTTTGCTAATATGTACTTAAGTTCAAACTTTGTTTTTTTGTTATTAAAAAATAACAACAACAAAATCCAAAAAAACAACTTTTCAGCCTTTTGCTTAATATTTATCAATACTAATAAACAAAATTAAAACATTTTATCAAAAGGTGAGGGCTCAAACGTGTACCAAAGTTGGTATTTGACGACCAGGTAAAGGTAACTTTGGCCCCTTAATCATGAAATATTGATATTCGACATATCTATATGAAAAGCATATTTTTTGCTCTTGGGAAAATTCGGCGCGTTTTAAAACGGTACAGTTTTCTTACTTGAGTACCACAGCCCATAGATATACTCGGTTTTTAATGATGACATTTATGGTTATAGTGTAGCAAATTTAATCAAAAGAACGGATTTCCATTTTTCAGATTTTGATTCTATTCATATTTACATTGAACTGTAACTTGAGGTTTGTTAGAAGCAGAATTTAAATTTATAATATAAATTTGACTAAAAACCTTAATATTAGATAGAAAAAATTAAATTTTGTGACGTTTTTGGTGCAAAAAAAAATATTTAAAAATGTAATTTTCAGCAGGGATTAAAATTTCATGACGTAAAAATTCATTGATGAGAAAATTATATATAAGAAAATGGCAAAAATTATGAAATTTTTGTTTTTTTATAGGTTTTTTAAAGAAAAAACATAAAAAACACATATTTCAAGAAAAATAAAAAAAAGAAGGAGCTTTTCAAAAAAAAAACAATAAAAAACGAAGAGTGATCGGCCTGCAGATACGACCATGTCCCAAATGTGGAACGCCTAACATTTTAAATGATAAAACTTAAACGGTTCGCGCGATTTCAGCCAAATTTTAAAACTGAATTGCTAACAGACATAGCTAGATGGAAAGCAAAAAGAAAAATGAGAAAAACTGTATTGGTTTTTAAGTTATACACCGTCATAAAGTTGGGGAATTTAAAAGTGGGCTGGTATTGCTGCACAAAGATAAAGATTTTGTTTAATTTTTTTTAATATTTAATAAATATTTTTCGGGTTGTTTTGTTACGTTAAATCAGTTCTTGTGACTTAAACGTGATTTTTTTTAAATTTTTTTTGAAAACTGACACAAAATAGTTAAATTTTCACGCAACAAATTATTCGTAACATATCTTATTTACACATTTTACTTTTTTACATATACGCGTAACTTAGTGCTGATATTATGTAAAAGGGATAAATTTGCGGGTTTTGTTAACTTTATTTTTAAGTTTCTATATAAATATTAATTTTCGATAAGATTTTTATAGAACAAAATTATTTAACCAATAATACATTTTTAATTTAGCACCCATATTTGGAACAGCTCATATAAAAGTGAAAGTACTTGTACAAAATCAAAAACTGAATCAACATTTCAAAAAAACATGTTTTGATATTATCTGACTTAAAAACTGTTAAAATTATCGATTTAGTCTTTTATTTTTAATTAATATGTAGAAGTTGTTTATTCATTTATGGATCTTTTCCACCGTCTCTCTAGCACTGCTTTATCATAAACCAAAATCGACTCAGCCTAATACCATTTTGAATTGAAAAAGAGTAAGATAGATATTAATAGAGCTTGTTTACTTTTTTGTATAATCTTATGTATATACGTAAAATTTTGGGCATTAAAGCTCTTGTATATATTTTTTTTGAATAAATAAAATAATATTAATTAAATAAAGTTTATAAAATTTAAATTTATTTATTTTATTTTTATTTATATTTATTCATTTCATAACTTTAAAAAAGTATAACAATACTTATAACAAAGTTGTATCAAGTTTATTTTTAACGTTGCGGGAGAGATTCGATTTTAATGTAAAATAAAAGACTAAATCAATAATAATAAAAAAAAAATAATAATAATAAATGAATATAATTATATAATATAGAATCATTAAAATTAATAAAACAGATTAAGATTTGTATATATAAAAAAAAGCATAATGTACTACCAAAATACTTGCTTTGAATTAGACCGATTAGCCTGTTTTAAAATATAAAATAATTGTTTACCACATTTGGCATACAAACAGGCGA